>CM064525.1:1525336-1702836 GCA_032716605.1 Paralithodes platypus
GAGCAAGGCAAAGGCCATAACTGAGCGCCCCCCCTCACACGCCTTAAGTAATTTTCGGCATCTATTTCCATTTAAAAAATTTGCACCAAAACTGCTGGCATTAAGACTCACTCCCCGTTTTAAAGCATGGTTGATCAGGCACCGTTTTAGAGGATGGATGTCCAAGGACTCTCTAGGGTGTCGTCTGGTGCTTTAACCCTCAAACGACGGCGGATGTTTGTAAACGTGTTATGACCTGTGTGGCGGGCAGATTTACCCTAAACGGAGCATCATTCCATGCTCTTTTAATGCATCATCAACAAGAGCCAGAGCGTAACTACAATTATGTAATCGTGAAAGGGCGATTAATAGACCTCTTCCAATGACCACCTGAATCATCCTTGTACAAACAATGGGTTCGCTTGCAACGATGTTGCAAACCCGAGTACAAAAAACCATTAAAATACGGGTAATTTTACCCGAGATTGTACCCTATATTAGCGAGACGGACACATGTTGTGGTGATATTCAGTTGGCGGGGACTGGGGTTCACGCTGAAACGATCAGAGCCCGCCTGCGCTCCTCCAACCCCGTGAGACTCTCTCATAATTGCCGATAATGTGCGCAACATTCCGTTGGCTACTTAAGTTGTCGGCCACGTGTGGGCGTAGGTACTCTAATGTTACTTAAGTTGTCAGCGGCGGAATTATGGGTTAAGGCTCTCTACGAGTGTCACGTCCAGCGTGTTCTTAAAGTGGTTGAGTATAGTGACGTACCTCCTATGTGTGGTATATTCATGTTTTGTATTTTCATGAATATTGTTTTGCTAAATCTTCAATGTGTTATTTGATTTCAAGATTTTATTTTGTTAAGCATGGTTCCACATAGCGATTTGATGGTTACTTTGCGTTTATCTTGTGTCGTCCCAGTTTTGGTTTGTTTATTTTGTAAGTTTTACATTATCATTTCCACATAGTAATTTTATAATTTTTCCGGGTGGATGGGACTCGGTTAGCCTTGGTTAGGCAACTCATCTAGGGTGAGACAACCTGATACAAATCCGGGTCTTCACCCCCCCCAGGGTGGATGAGGGGACTCCCCACGTCAGCCTTAGTTGGCCAACCTGTTTTTTTTCTAGGGGATGAGTAAAACCTGATACAAATCCGTGACTGCCCCTTACCTAAGGGTATAAGGCAGGTTAGTGGATGGATAGCCGAACACCACTGTAGAAAAATAGTGCTAACAAGATACAACAGAGGGCCTCGGTAGTCGGACGGATCCTAAATTGATGTGGTTCAATCGTATGTAAGTCCTTCACTAAACTGGCTCGGGTTGTCTCTCTCACAGGGAATAGGTTCCGCTTTGGCCGGGCATTCTGTGTATGGCCACCCTCGTAAGGGGAGTAAGGCGTCCGGCAAATTAAATGAGATAGATAGATAGAATTTTTATTTTGTTTATAAGTGTATTTGTCTTTATTTTTAAAAGGTTATTTGTCTTTCTTTATAAGGACAAAATATTGTTTTTTTTATATTGTACAGTTTCTGGTTTTTATTTGGTTGTTTTTCAAGTTTTACATTATGAGTTCTCCCTTTCCTTGTGTCCTTCTAATCCATATTGGGCTGGAGGTTGGGGTCATTTAGTTTCCTCCCTAGACCTCCATCAAACTGAAAAAACATCCATTAGGTCCCCCTTCTAGATAAAATTTGTAAATTTTTCGGTAGAATAACGGCCGGTTCTTCCAAAATTTCAGGCTCACTATCGTTCACCAGGAAAGAAAACTCAACACCTAAATAGCACGAAATGACTTAATATTGATAAGGAAATGGGGCGTAAGGTCTTAAGATCGACAAACTAATGAGAAAAACGTCTTATAATCTGAAGACTAATGGGGCTAAACATGAGGAAGAAGGGGGACCAGAAAAATGGCCTATCTTTTCCCTTAGTCCTGGTGAACCTCCTCCTATTTGTCCTTAGGTTTGAGGTTGGGGTCATCCTTGGCCTGAGCATAAGGGAAGGAACCTCACACTTGGGCAGGGCTTCTCCTAACTCCTTCACCACCTCTTCCTTGCTTGTGATCTCCGGCAAGTCGTACAGAAGTAGGTGTTCGAGATTTCTGGGGAAAGTGAACAGATGCCATAAATATAGATAGAAAGGAAGATACAAAATCTAATAAAGGGAAAGATAGATGAAAAATAACCAAAGCATGGGAGATATATGTAAACAAATATTGAAAGAGGTCAGGGATCAAGATTTATGTCAAGTTCGCTGGCACTACCTATAATTCCTGTCCTTAAGTTTTCTAAGTTGAGTATAATGATATGAACTTACTGCAACTGCTTGAGGTGCCTCAGTCCATCAAAGGTGACGTTACCACAGGAGGATATCTGGAGGTGAGTCAGTGATTTATGGACCAGGTGTAGCTGACTCAGGCCCGCATCATCCAGGTAAGACGCCTTGTGGAACACCATTCGCCGTATGTGCTTACACCAGCCTGCGGAATTGGATAATATTTCACATAAAATTCTCTCTGCTTCTTTATTGTTCATTAACCCTTAAAGAGCGGCGGCGGACTTAAGTCCGCCTCCAATTTGCAGCAAGTTAGGAGCATTATTAAGGCTTTTAACCCTCCAGCCCCGGCTATGTAATATATTTATTCCCCGAAACCCGGGTGTTTTGGCCGAAAAACGTCTACGCCTAGGCTACCATATCTTTGTTATTCTGACAGCTTCCGCATTCCCGCGCATCCCCAAGCGTAGATGTGTTTATTACCTGTAGAATGGCGTTAAGTAGAGCTCTCTAAGTCAAGTGGTTGAGTTGTGATGATAATTTCAGTGGAGATAACTTATGGCAAAAACAGCCACTTTACGCTACTTTTCGATTCTTAACAACAACATACAGGCACACACGAACAAGCGACGCACTCCTTCTTGTGGCCGGAGATGCGGGGCGTCGGTCCTGCCGGCTGTTGTTTACATGCATCGGACCGACGCCTCACACACCAAGCTCACAGGCTTTCAACCACTGGGCGTTAAAGAACCCTTCCGGGCAGCTCGTGTATGCTTTTTTATGGGCGTTCAAGAGCCCTTCCGGGAACGAAGGGTTAAAATAGAGTGCAAATGGCCGGGAGCGCAGCGAGCCAGACAGCCGACTCCCAGGGCTTACCGCCGCCCATTAACTCATGTTCCCTGTGTTCTCGAGAGGCCGGCAGTGTAGCCAGTAGTGAGCATAGCTGAGAAAAATATGCCGCTATACACTAAACTCCCATGTTACTGGTACCACTGTATGAGAACCACGAGTGCTACGTAGCTCATTCTGGTCTCATTTTGAAGCTTTTTAGTGCCTAGTTTTTTGCTGAATACATTTCTATTCATGCAGATACTTGATTTATCATTCAGGAGGGCCTGAATATGCCCAAATAAGCCCAAAAAACCCCGCTAGACAAGGGTTAAATATACAGTATTAACTCTCCTGTCAAATTTAACTTTTTGTCTCCTTCATACACATAGGAAAAAATAAAGAAAGAAATGCTGCCGCTGCAACACAATCTCAAACAAGATTTTAAATTTGTTTAGTCAACTTTTATATTCACATACATACTGTACAGTATGTATTATTTATGAGGCTGTCAAGACGTGTACATTTTTTTCAATAAAAATAATTATGTCTATACTAGAGGTGCAGAACGTATTATCATTCCTAGTTGCTAATGTGGATTAGTTGTTGTTTTTGCTGTTCCCCAGGCTGTCTTGCCGAGCAGCCCCAAGGTCCCGAGTAAGGCCAAAGCCATAACCGAGCGTCCCCACAAAACCCTCCCTGCTTACCACTAATAAAGCCCAGGTGACCAAAGCCACTCCAAGGCGGGGAGCTGAGGAGGGTGCGAAAACGCCCGGGAAACCAAAGCCCCACCCAAGGCCCTGTTCCCCTCAGCAATTATGAAAGGAAAGTTGAGGGGCAAAGGAAAAATGTGATGCTTCAGCTCCCAGTCTGCCAACCTCTACGTTGGCAGTAGGGAGGTCAATCCACGGAAGAGACGCCGTCACTTGAGATCAAGAAAATATATAAGTAAAAGGAACAGTCAGAGTAAGCTATGGGTATGGCAGAGATCGCTCAGCTTTCACTCTAATAGACCAGCCCATCACCACATGACTAGAACCCAATCCTCTCAGCATCAGCTAGGAAAGGCCCTAGAAAGACGCCTTTGGCGGAGGGATAGCTCCCCTATTTCAATTCCTATCGGGGTTGGGCACCCGCCCTGTGGACGAGTGTCTTAAGGTAGTTGAAATTTTGGGAAAGACAGAGGGAGTACCTACTAAAATACTGGAAGCCGATGTGCATGATAGCTGAGTCCGTAGCGTCCACCTCCTGTATCTTAGGGCCGCCGCGACCCCCGGCTGGTGGAAGGCTGTTGTAGTCCCTGGTCCAGGACTCACGGTTCTCCCACTTGACAAACGCCCCGCACCGCAGCAACCACTCTGCACACGCTCGGTCCGGACCAACCTCCTTGATGCGGCTCTCGTCTACCCTGAGGAATACTGTATAACTTAAGAAACACAAACCTTTCTTTTTTTATAGTTTCACTTGTTTATCATATACAGGTACAGTACTTGTAATGTAGTTATTATAATAAGTACCGTATGCTTAACCCCTAAGTGTCGGCGCGCAACATAAGTCGAGTATAATAAATCTGGAATATCTGGCGGCGCTCGACATAGGTCGTGTGGCAATTTCAGCACGTAATGTTGCTGGGAGAGAGAGACATGTGGTGGCAGGAGAGTAGCGAGCGTATGACTGCTCCAGACCACCGCGGCGAACCTACTGACACAAATCCCACCTCCTCCCTCCCTCTCTCACTCGCTATATAAGGAATTGTATGGGGAAAGTGCCGAATTACATGCTTTTTGCACTCGCGTTGCGCGGTTGTTGCAAGAAAACTAGCTATCATAAAAGGATCGTTATGGTGTCATTGGAAAGCTCTGTTTATGCCCTTTCAGGGATAGATACTTGTTTTACGCTCTGGGTCTTATTTAGGCATGAAAATTATCACGTAAACAGCCCTATTTTGGCTAAAAACACCCCGCTGGGCGGTACATATAAATAAACCGCCTAGCCCGCTAATAAGGTGTTAAGGCTAGGAATCCTCCTCCCCTTGTAAAATTCTCCTACTCAGCGAGAGAGAAGAAGGGGCTAAGGAACACAAAAGTGTTCCCGGACCCTGAGAATAGAAATTTTAAATGTTGTTTCTGTTTGGGCTCTGTCTCGTGTCGGCCACACCAAGCAATGGGGTATGTGCCTGAGTATATAGATACATACAATTTGTATAATTTTAATAAAAATATGTTTGCACTGTAGGCATACTGTATATCTAATTTTAGCTAGTTCTTGATGTGGACGAGTGTTTTTTGTTAGTTGAAAAACAACTAATATTTACTCATCCAATATACAGTATATAAATAATAGTGCATATTGTTAATTAATATGAACCATAAACTCTTTGACAGCTTTAATATGATTTCTAGCAGTCTACCTCTTATAATTAATACAATACAGCAGAGTATATATATATATTTTTTTTTTTCTATGTGATTGAGGGAGGCAAAAGGCATAACTGCCTATAGCGAGTGCCTCCCCCATAGTTGAAAGAGTGACAGGGCCAAAATCAAGGGACGTTCGAGCCAAAATGCCTGGACACACGGAGTTTGAAGCAATTTAAGTCATAGGAAGAGGGAAAGACTGATTCTGGGAGAGAGTTCCAGAGCTCAGCTGTTGAGTAGAAGAAAGTTTGAGAGTAACGTTTCACTCTTGGGTTGGAGAGTTGCACAGAGTAGGGGTGGGATTGAGTTGCAAGACGGGTACCACGTGCCCTACGTAAAGGAGGTGGTATGCACTGGGATAGCTCTGAGGAACACTGATTATTATAGTAGCGATAGAATAGCGAGAGAGATGCAACATTGCGGCGGAGAGAGAGAGATTGCAGAGTTGGTGAGTGGATGGGAGTTAAAGGCCTTCCTTTCAACTTTGTCTAGGAGAGCGGTGTGAGAGGAACCTCCCCACACATGTGAACAATACTCAATACAAGGGCGCACTATGCCCCTGTACAGAGCAAGAAGCTGTGCAGGGGAAAAGAACCCCCTAAGGCGGTTGAGCACACCCAGCTTCTGGGAGGCTGCCTTAGCAAGACTGGTAATATGGTCCTTCCAAATGAGAGCAGAAGAAAAAGAGACACCAAGAATATTGAGAGAAGATGAAGGGTTGATTTTTGTATTGCTGAAGAATAAGGGATAGTCCGCTGGGAGATCCTGACGGGTAGATAGATGGAGAAATTGGGTTTTGGAAGCATTAAAGTTAACAAGGTTTTCTCTGCCCCAATTGGAAATAGTATTTAGATCAGAATTTAAGAGTTCTATGGCTTCATTACGTTTGTCGTTGAGGGATTGCTGGCTGGGGCATTCTGAAAAACTAATGGAGTAGTGTAAGGTTGAGTCGTCTGCGTATGAATGGATGGGAATTAAGGTACAGTTAAGGAGATCATTTATCAAAATTAGAAAGAGAATAGGAGATAGGACAGAGCCCTGAGGAACACCGGAGTTTATAGGGTGAGGAAGTGAACAATGGCCGTCCACAACCGCGGCTATGGAACGGCCGGAAAGGAAATTAGAGACAAAGGCACAGATGGAGGGATAGAAACCGAAGGAGGGTAGTTTAGAAATTAAAGATTTATGCCAGACTCTATCGAAGGCTTTCGATATGTCTAGTGCAATAGAAAAAGTCTCACCGAAGTCCCGAAAGGAGGATGACCAAGAGTTAGTAAGATATGAAAGAAGATCACCAGTAGAGCGACCCTTAAGGAAGCCATACTGGCGATCTGAGAGCAGATTATGAGAAGAGAAATGCTTAAGAAATTTGGAAGCAAGAATAGTTTCAAAAACTTTAGAAAGACAAGAGATAAGAGCAATTGGACGATAGTTGGAGGGTTGAGAGCGGTCACCCTTCTTTGGGACAGGTTGAATGTGAGCAAACTTCCAGCATGAAGGGAAGACGTTAGAGGATAGACAGAGACGAAAGAGTTTGCCTAGGCAGGGAGTCAGCACGGAAGCACAGTTTTTGAGAACAACAGGAGGAACACTGTCCGGACCGTACGCCTTATTAGTGTTAAGCCCAGAGAGGGTAGAAAGTACATCTTTAGAAGAGATTAGGATATTAGGCATAAGTAAGAGAGAGGAGGGTGGAGAAGGAGGAATAGCACCGGAATCATCCAAGGTGGAGTTTCTAGCAAAAGTTTGAGCGAAGAGTCCAGCTTTGTCAGAGGAAGAAGTGATGGCTGTGCCATCAGAGTGGGAAAGGGGAGGGAAAGACGAGGAAGAGAAATTGTTGGAGAGGTTTTTGGCTAGATGCCAGAAAGCTTGGGAAGAGCTAGAGTTGGATAGTTCAGTGCATTTATTATTGATGAAAGAGTGTTTGGCAAGTCGAAGAACAGATTTGGCTTGATTCCGGGCAGAAACATATGAAGAATGAGAGTCTTGAGTTTTAAGGCGTCGGTACCGTTTGAATGCTTCCTCCTTATTGCGGACAGCAGTAGAACAGGCGTGAGTAAACCAAGATTTTTTAGCATTAGTCTGAGAGAAAGAGAATGGAATGTATGCCTCCATGCCCGACAGGATTACCTCGGTAATGCGTTCAGCACTCTCCGAGGGTCCTCGGCCATGGAAGCAGAAATCATTCCATGGGAAATCAAAGAAGTACTGCCGAAGAGCCTCCCAGTCGGCAGCGCCAAAGTGCCACAAGCGCCGCCGGCTAGGAGGATCGGGTGGCTGTACTGGAGAGATAGGACAGGTGACAGTGATAAGTTTATGGTCGGAGAAGCCCAAAGGAGAGAAAAGATCGACAGTATAAGAAGAAGGGTTAGAAGTTAGAAACAGGTCAAGAATGTTGGGCCGATCTCCGATGCGATCCGGGATACGGGTGGGTTGCTGAACTAACTGCTCTAGGTCATTTAGGATAGAAAAGACGTAGGCTTGTTCACCAGGTGGATCAGTAGTGTGAGAGGAGAGCCAATGGCGGTGGTGAACGTTGAAATCTCCTAAGATGGAGATTTCTGAGAAAGGAGAAATGGTTAGAATGATACAATATATATTGTATAAAGGTTTAGATGCAAGCATTGAAATGAGTATAATTATGATAGGTGCCACCCACTTACCAAAGGACATTTTCTCTATTGGGTCAATAACATCAAAAGGGTGTTTTTGTGGTGAATGACAACAGTAGTAGATATAATCTATTTTTTATTTATTTCACCAAAACACCAAACACCTCCAATGAAATTAATGAAAGCACATATGTGATCCACCAGGATTCGAACCCGGGTTATCACACAGATTTTTAGACACCTTAACCATTACACCACCAAGACAGTTAAAGGTTTATGCACACGCTTACGACTTATTATCTATTCTCGAATACTGGATATTAATCTAATCATGTTCATATTCCCACTGCACTATGGTAGCCTAATGTTAAAGTGAGAGGAAAGAATATTCATGGGGCTTGGCCAGACTAGTGCATGATAATAAGGGGATTGGTGTAATGGGGTAGGTGGGTTTAGGTGCTTATGTTCTGGGTGTGGTGTCCAGAGTTTGAATCCTGGGAGGACCATATGCTTTCATTAGTTTATTCAAGTACATTGGGGTTTGTAATTGATGATTAATGTTAAGAACGGTGTGTTACTTATAACCCACCATCACACTTCTATACTGTACAATGAATTTTGGTCTTACTTGTTGAAAATAGCATTTAGCCATCCCCAGAGGTTCCTTTGTGGCAGACAAGAGGAGCCGAGACCATTCAATTTGGTGGTGCCATAACAAACCGGTGAACATAACTCTCGTTGGGAAACTCTACTATGGAACCAACGACTTGAATGTGACGAGTCAAACTGGAAAGCAAACACAAAATAGTAATAACATTATAAGTATAAAGTATACAGGTACTGTGGCATTGAAATTTACTGCAATTCTAGGTGTAAAATTTCCCCTCAACTTTCCCTTGCCTCAGAGAACACCAAGGCAGCAACACCCTCTTGAGGCAGAAGCGCTTCAAGGTAAATTTAAGGTAAATAATTGCTGAGGGGCACAGGGCCTTGGCCCTTGGGTGGGGCTTTGGTTTCCCGGGCGTTTCCGCACCCTCCTCAGCTCCCCGCCTTGAAGTGGCTTCGGTCACCTGGGCTTTATTAGTGGTAAGCAGGGAGGGTTTTGTGGGGGCGATCGGTTATGGCCTTGGTCTGATCAGGACCTTGGGGTTACTCGGCCAGACAGCCTGGGGAACAGCAACAACAACTGCTATTCTATTCATCTATTAGACAATCACTATCGATTGAAAAGACAGCTCTATGGATTCATGTGTACTGGGTATGCCTTGATAGCCTGCTCTCTCCATTATGAATGGTCCCCTATGCATCCCTGTCAAGTCCTTTGCCCTCGAGATCCCTCCCCAGGTCTTTTTCAGTCAACCACCTGTCATCCTTACTTACACTGAGAGTAGTCTAGCATGCTCTCACAAAAGCCTCCTCCTTCTATCTACTTCACTACACTTAACATGCACACCACACTTCCTCCTTCATAATTATTAAAACAAAAAAAATTATGAACAAAGACGCAGCCTCCGAGTCCCAGGGGATGGGGACCATAAATGCCACACATGCCCGACCTTCCCCTGACGACCCATCTAAAAACTCTGGACCACGGCCTGTCACTCTTACTATCAACTTTTTGGTGATGGGCTGGTCTATCAGAGTGAGAACTGAGCGATCTCTGCCATACCCATAGCTTACTCTGACTGTTCCTTTTACTTATATATTTCTAGATCTCAAGTGACGGCGTCTCTTCCGTGGATTGACCTCCCAATCTGCCTACCTAGAAGTTGGCAAATTGGAAGCCAAAGCATCACATTTTTCCTTTGCCCTTCAACTTTCTCTTCATAATTGCTGAGGGGCACAGGGCCCTGGGTGGGGCTTTGGTTTCCCGGGCATTTCCGCACCCTCCTCAGCTCCCAGCCATGGAGTGGCTTGAGTCACCCAGGCTTTATTGTGGTCGGCGGGAAGGGTTCTGTGGGGGCGCTCGGTTATGGCCTTGGCCTTGCTCGGGGCCTTGGGGCTGTTCGGCCAGGCAGCTTGGGGAACAACAACAACTATCAACTTTTGCAATATTCCTCTAATTTTCACTCTATCGAACACCATGTCTCCTCCTTCAAACCTGATCTTCTTTTTCTCACCGAAACTCAGGTGTCTGAAGCAACTGCCAGCAGCCCCTTCTCTGTATCCTCCTACTTTCTCTATCCTAGTTTCAAAGCCAATGGCGGATGTTGTGCATACGTGCACAACTCACTTGCTCTTGTGTTCCCGATTTCGACTCCTCTGAATTCTCAACTTTATGGCTCAAACCATCCTGTCCTCATACTAAATATTTCTGTGCTGTCTATCTTTCCCCTAACTCTACCGACTTTCCCAAATTCTTCGACTATCTAAACTCTAAAGTGGAACACATTCTATCTATCTCTCCCTTCTCTGAAATCTCCATCTTAGGAGATTTCAACGTTCACCACCGCCAATGGCTCTCCTCTCACTCTACTGATCCACCTGGTGAACAAGCCTACATCTTTTCTATCATAAATGACCTAGAGCAGCTGGTCCAGCAACCCACCCGTATCCCGGATCGCTTCGGAGATCGGCCCAACATTCTCGACTTATTTCTGACTTCTAACCCTTCTTCTTATACTGTCAATCTTTTTTCTCCTTTGGGCTCCTCCGACCATAAACTTATATCCGTCACCTGTCCTATCTCTTCAGTACGGCCATCCGATCCTCCCAGCCGGCGGCGCTTGTGGCACTTTGGCGCTGCCGACTGGGAGGCTCTCCGGCAGTACTTCTTTGATTTCCCATGGAATGACTTCTGATTCCGTGGCCGAGAACCCTCGGAGAGTGCTGAACGTATTATCGAGGTAATCCTGTCGGGCATGGAAGTGTACATTCCATTTTCTTCTCTCAGTCTAATGCAAAAAAATCTTGGTTTACTCACACTTGTTCTACTGCTGTCCACAACAAGGAGGAAGCATTCAAACGGTACCGACGCCTTAAAACTCAAGAATCTCATTCTTCCTATGTTTCCCCAGGAATCAAGCCAAATCTGTTCTTCGACTTGCCAAGCGCTCTTTCATCAATAATAAATGCACTGAACTATCCAATTCTAGTTCTTCCCAAGCTTTCTGGCATCTAGCCAAAAACCTCTCCAACAACTTTTCTTCCTCGTCTTCCCCCCCCCCCCCCCCTTTCCTTTCAGATGGCACAACCATCACTTCTTCCTCTGACAAAGCTGAACTCTTTGCTTAAACTTTTGCCAGAAACTCTACCTTGGATGATTCCAGTGCTATTCCTCCCTCTCCTACTTATGCCTAATATCCTAATCTCTTCTAAAGATGTACTTTCTACCCTCTCTGGGCTTAATACTAAGAAGGCGTACGGTCCGGACGGTGTTCCTCCTGTTGTACTTAAAACTGTGCTTCCGTGCTGACTCCCTGCCTAGGCAAACTCTTTCGTCTCTGTCTCTCCTCTAACGTCTTTCCTTCTTGCTGGAAGTTTGCTCTCGTTCAACCTGTCCCAAAGAAGGGTGACCGCTCTCAACCCTCCAACTATCGTCCAATTGCTATCATCTCTTGTATCTCTAAAGTTTTTGAAACTATTCTTGCTTCCAAATTTCTTAAGCATTTCTCTTCTCATAATCTGCTCTCACATCGCCAGTATGGCTTCCTTAACCCTTGTCTAGCGGGGTGTTTTGGGCTCATTTGGGCATATTCAGGCCCTCCTGAATGATCAATCAAGTATCTGCATGAAAAGAAATTTATTCGGCAAAAAACTAGGCGCTAAAATCTTCAAAATGAGACCAGAACGAGCTACGTAGCACTCGTGGTTCTCTTGCAGTGGTGCCACGAACATGGGAGTTTAGCGTATAGTGGTATATTTTTCCCAGCTATGCTCACTACTGGCTACACTGCCGGCCTCTTGAGAACACAGGGAACATGAGTTAATGGGCGGCGGTAAGCCCTGGGAGTCGGCTGTCTGGCCCGCTGCGCTCCCGGTCATTTGCACTCTATTTTAACCCTTTAAAAGCCTTAACAATGCTCCTAACTTGCTGCAAATTGGTGCACGACTTAAGTCGAGCGCCGCCAATAAGGGGTTAAGGGTCGCTCTACTGGTGATCTTCTTTCATATCTTACTAACTCTTGGTCATCCAACTTTCGGGACTTCGGTGAGACTTTTTCTGTTGCACTAGACATATCGAAGGCCTTCGATAAGAGTCTGGCACAAATCTTTAATTTCCAAACTGCCCTCCTTCGGTTTCTGTCCCTCCATCTGTGCCTTTGTCTCTAATTTCCTTTCCGGCCGTTCCATAGCTGCGGTTGTGGACGGCCATCGCTCAATTCCTCATCCTATCAACTCCGGTGTTCGTCAGGGTTCTGTCCTATCTCCCATTCTCTTTCTAATTTTCATAAATGATCTTCTCAACTGTACATCTAGTCCTATCCATTCATATGCAGACGACTCTACTTTACACCACTCAATTAGTTTCCAGAACGCCCCAGTCAGCAGTCCCTCAAAAGTAAACGTAATGAAGCCATAAAATGCTTATCTTCTGATCTAGCTACTATTTCCAATTGGGGTAGAGAAAACCTTGTTACATTTAATGCTTCCAAAACTCAATTTATCCACCTTACTACCCGTCAGGAACCTCCAGAGGACTATCCCTTATTCTTCAACAATACAAAAATCAACCCTTCATCTTCCCTCAATGTTCTCGGTGTCTCTTTTTCTTCTGCTCTCACTTGGAAAGACCATATTACCAATCTCGCTAAGGCAGCCTCCCAGAAGCTGGGTGTGCTCAACCGCCTCAAGGGGTTCTTTACCCCTGCTCAGCCACTTGCTCTGTACAGAGGCACAGAGCGTCCTTGTATGGAGTACTGTATTGTTCACATGTGTGGGGAGGATCCTCTCACACCGCACTCCTAGATAAAGTAGAAAGGAAAGCTTTTCGTATCATTAACTCCCGTCCACTCACCAATTCTCTGCAATCGCTCTCTCTTCGCCGCAATGTTGCATCTCTCTCACTATTCTATCGCTACTACAATAATCAGTGTTCCTCGGAGCTTTCCCAGTGTATACCACCTCCTCTACGTAGGGTACGTAGTACCCGCCTTGCAACACAATCCCACCCCTACTCTGTGCAACTCTCCAACCCAAGAGTGAAATGCTATTCTCACATTTTCTTCTATTCAACTGCTGAGCTCTGGAACTCCCTCCCAGAATCAGTCTTTCCCTCTTCCTATGATTTAAATTGCTTCAAACTCTGTGTGTCCAGGCATTTTAGCTCGAACGTCCCTTGATTTCGGCCCTGTCACTCTTTGAAATCTGGGGAGGCACTCGCTGCAGGCAGTTCTTCTTCTTCTTCTTCTTCTTCTTCTTATGTTGTGTTCGCCACTCTTCTAGCGGCACCAAGGAGCGCGACGCCCCTGCCTTTTGTCTCCCTCAATCACATAGAGAAAAAAAAAATCCTACTCTGTTATCATGTGTTATGATTAAAGAAGAGAGAAATCGACAATGTAATAAAACAAAATATATATATCAACATAACATAATACAATACAGTATAAAGATACTGTAGGGTAAGTCTGAGCTATACCTTAGAGTAAGCAGCCATGTTGACAGCTCTGAAGACAATTGGTCGCTGAAGTCTACAGCAGGTTCTTATTATCATTTGACCAACTCCCTCCATCTTTACATCCTACCAGTGACTTTGTCTTTATTCTGCAAACAAATAAGGTTATAGTTTATACTGTATATTATTACATATATTTAGACGGGGAGAGATTTTGTTTTATAGATTTAGGCTATAGCCTATACAGTAGTCACGTAGTGCTCATAGCCTATAATGAATTTCCGAAGGTAATGACATACAGTACATTAATATGAATAAAGCATAGGTCATGTGCTGTCAATAAATGAGGAATGAGTTGTGTTACCGGTGTCAGGTGCTAGAGTGACACTGTGCCAGAGTGACATGTTAAAACAGCTCATAGGTCTATGCCTTATATATAACCAAAATCAGTTAAATCACGACTGTATTTCGATATATCGTTAAAGAGCATAACCTACCACTACTTACAATAATACTAATGTAGAAAATAACTATAAATAACAATAATTTGGTGGGATAAAGTATGGGATCGACTTGTAGAAGGCAAGGGATCCCGGAGCGCTAACCACGATTCTATTTCGGTTTATTTTGACGTAATGCTATTGCATTTACTAACTTAACCTAACCAACCTAACCTAACCGAAATACAGTCGTGATTTAACTGTTTTGGTTATTTATAAGGCATATGGGCTGCTTTACTCTGGCACGGCGTCAGTCTAGCACCTTACACCGGGCGTACGTCGTATAAACACTTGAGTTTATGTCAAACAGCGGGGGTGTGGGGGCGGCAGCCGGCGCAGCCCCCACCCATAATACTAGGATAGGTTAGGCTAATGTCCTCTCAAAGGGATATACTAACTTAAAATGTAAAACTTGCAAACTAAACAAACCAAAATTGGGACAAGGACAATATAAAGTCAAATTAAATTATCAAAATCGCTATGTGGAAACAACGCTTAGGATATACCCGTAAGCCGGAAAAGAAAGAGTTTGAAAAAAATGTAGTGCAAGTTTTAAAGAAGAAAGAGAAGGTAGTGAGAGAGACAATAGATAGAGGTAAGTGTGTAGTAATCTTTGGAGATGTGGAAGAGCACCTGGCAGATATGAAGGTAAGAAAGGAAAGGGATGTTGTGAAAGTCAAGGGGATACTGGATTACTTAGACGAGGGTTATGGATGGGTAAAAGAACTGGAGGAGGTGAGAAGGTTAGGAATATATAAGAAGGGCGAGATGAGACCACTAAGAGTGGAACTAAAGTTTAGATCAACAGCAGAAGCAGTAGCCAATGTGAGCTGGAAATTAAATTCGACAGAGCTGAATCATATAAGGGTAAAAAAGGACCTAAGTGTAGAAGAACGAGAACAGTTAAGGGAACTCCAAGCTAAGGCTGATGAAGAGAATGGAAAGTTGTCTGAAGAGCAAAAGAAGATTTTTTTTGGAGAATAAGGGAAGGGCAAGTAAGGAAGTGGTACATCAGGAGCCACCAGTAAGAGGAGTGATAGGGAAAGAGACAGAGAGACAAGTACGAAGTCAAAGCAAGGAGACGGAGCGAGAGATAATGCAGGGAGCAGGGGACCGGAGAGAGAGCCAGGATGTGGTGGAGAGGGTGGAACAGAGGGAGAGAGAGGGGGGAGGAGAATAGAATTAGCGGGGAGGTGGAACTGGGTCAGGGAAGGGATGGAGGAGGAGGTGAACCTGGTAGGAGGCAGAGAGGGAAGAGAAACAAGGAGGTGGATTCAAATATACTGTGCTACTACACTAATATAGATGGAATAAACAGTAAAAAGGTAGAGTTAGATAATATATTAAGAAAAGATCAACCACAGATAGTCTGTTTGACAGAGACAAAGCTGAACCAGGACTTTGACAGCAACATAGTGTTTAGTGAAGGATATAATATATGGAGAAATGATAGAAAGGGTAAAAGGGGAGGTGGAGTGGCAGTATTAGTTAAGAACCCTATGACAGCAAAGCACGTGGAGTTAAATAATGACAAGGCAGAAATAATGGCAGTTGAACTCGATGATATAGAAGGAAAAAAGCTAGACATAGCAGTAGCTTACATGCCACCAAAGACCAGAGCATGGAGGGAGTTGGAGTTTGAGGAGATGGTAGAGGATATGATTCAGTCGTTGAGAAGATTGCTTTTAAGGAAGAATCGATTGATCTTGGTAGGAGATTTCAACTGTAGTGAGGTTGATTGGGAATCGGGAGATGCAGGGCCAAATCAGAGATCTTGGGGAAGTCGGCTAGTGGAGTTGGTTACGGAAAATGTACTTGCACAACATGTGAAGGAAAATACAAGAATGAGGGGTAATAACGAACCTTCTAAACTCGATCTGATTTTTACAAAAGATCCTCACGAAATTAGTGATATAAACTATCTATGTCCTGTAGGTAAAAGTGATCACCTATTACTAAAATGGAAGTTGACCTCGAGTAATGCCAATAGATTAGACAATAGCTACATAAATGACAGATTAAATTATAGTAAAGCTGATTATGTATCCTTGAAAAGATATTTAGAGGGAGTAGATTGGGATCTTATTTTGAAGGAACGGGACGTACAAGGTAAATATAGTAGATTCCTCGAAATTTATAGAGTAGGAACCAATATGTTTGTCTCAAGATATAAAACTGGAAATTTTACTAAGCAGAAAAATTGGTTTAATTTGAAATGCAAAAGAGCTTTGGGTAGGCGTGATGCAGCTTGGGCTAAATTAAGAAGAAGGAACACTGAGAGTAATCGGAATAAATATAAACAGGAGAGGAATAGATATGTTAACATAATTAGGCAAGTTAAAATGAACTATGAGAAGAACATAGTAAATAAATGTGAAAGTGACCCTAGATTATTTTATAAATATATAAACAGTAAGTTGAAGGTAAAGAAACAAATTACTAAATTAAGAGTTGATGCTAGGACGTATGAAAATGTATCGGACATGTGTGAGGTAATGAATAACAAATTGGGGTCAGTTTTTACTAGAGAGGAAGGTTTTAACGAACCACAGGCGGGAGTACTGGAGAGTGGTCTTAGTAAGATTGAAATAACTAGAGATGAGCTGTTATCTGCGATGAGAGGACTTGAAGTAAGGAAAGCTATGGGACCGGATGAAGTGTCTGCCTGGGTTTTAAAGGAGTGTGCAGAGCAATTAGTGGAGCCAGTGAGGGACATAATTCAAGCTTCCTTAGATAAAGGACAGGTTCCTGTTGAATGGAAAAGAGCTAATATCATTCCGATATACAAGAATGGAAACCCTGAGGACCCTCTAAACTATAGACCAGTTTCACTTACTAGTATTGTATGCAAGATTTGTGAAAAGCTAATTAGGAAGAGATGGATGAAAATGTTGGAGAGAAAGAAGATAATAACCCCAAAGCAATTTGGATTCAGAGAAGGGACATCTTGTGTTACCAGTTTGCTATGTTATTACAGTAGGGTGATAGATGTACTCCAAGAAAGAGGCGGATGGGTGGACTGCGTCTACTTAGACCTTTCCAAAGCATTCGATAAGGTACCACATAAGAGATTGTTATCTAAGCTTGAGACGCTAGGATGTGTCAGGGGGAGTTTGCTGAAATGGATGGAGAGCTATTTAACAGATAGGGAAATGAGGACCAACATTAGAGGAACTTACTCATCGTGGCGGAAAGTTGAGAGTGGTGTGCCGCAGGGATCTGTGTTGGCACCTCTCATGTTCCTTATGTACGTGAATGACCTGCCGATAGGCATAAACTCTTACATGTCAATGTTTGCAGATGACGTAAAAATTATGAGACAAATAACAAATAAAAGTAGTTGTGAGGAGCTGCAAGGGGATTTAGATAAAATATACAAATGGAGCACCAAGTGGAAAATGAAATTTAATATAAGTAAATGCCATGTGTTAAATATGGGAAGAAGTGTGAATAGACCAAATTGGGAGTACAGGATGGGAGATAATATAATTAGCAAGGCCGAAAAAGAAAAAGATTTAGGGTTGATTATACAAGATAATTTGTCGCCAGAGAAACATATTAACAAGCTCTTTAGCGGAATGTATGCAATGGCCGGGAATATGAAAGTTGCTCTGAACTACTTGGATGAGACCATGGTAGCGAAAATTATGAAGAGTATGAT
Source organism: Paralithodes platypus (assembly GCA_032716605.1). Lineage (NCBI taxonomy): Eukaryota > Metazoa > Arthropoda > Malacostraca > Decapoda > Lithodidae > Paralithodes > Paralithodes platypus. The sequence goes on from CM064525.1 coordinate 1,543,174, forward strand.
TAGACCAAGATTGGAGTATGCAGCAGTGGTGTGGTCCCCGCATCTAAAGAAGCATATTCACAAGTTAGAAAGAATCCAGAGAGCAGTCACTAGATTGGTTCCAAGTCTCAGAGAACTGCCATATGAAGGGAGGCTAGACAAATTAAATCTACCGAGTCTAAAAGAGAGGAGAGAGAGGGGAGACATGATAATGATGTACAAATGTACCCGGGGGCTGGAGAAGCTGGATAGGGAGGATATATTAATTATGGATACAGGAATAACTAGAGGCCACAGCTACAAAGTAAAAAGACCTACCTGCAAGAACGATATCAGGAAGTTTAGCTTCCCCTATAGATGTATTGACAAATGGAATGGGCTGGAGGAGGAGGTGGTAGGGGCAAGGAACATTCATATTTTCAAGAAAAAATTGGATAAAAAGTAGACTGAGAGACGGGACAACACGAGCTTAGCTCAACTCCTGTAAACTACAATTAGGTAAATACAATTAGGTAAATACAGGTAGGTGATACGCCCGATAATAATAATAATAAGCATGTTACTTGTTTCTCATAAGCGCCAATTTTTCCGAAGAATTCACTAGCGCTCGGAAAGAGAAAGAAAAAAGAACAAAATCAATGTATCAAAAGAAAGCTTATATACAACACACATTTAACAATCACTAGCAGTGGCAAATAGCCTAAACTCTATAGCCATCTGTCATGACACCTCTCTCAAGATCATAGCTTCTCTCAAAGAGAAAAGTCTTAAGTTGTCTCTGGAAGCATTCAACAGAACTCAGTTGTCTCATGGACAGCGGCAACCTGTTATACAACCTCGGAGCCATGTAGGAGAATGACCTCTCAAAGAAAGAAGACTGCTGGAAAGCCCTTGGTTCATCAAGACGAAAAGGGTCATTGTCATGACGTACAACTACACCATGGTGTGCCGGTGGGTGCCTGAGCAGCTCCGCAAGGTACCTAGGCTCACCAAATTTGAGAACCTTAAAAGTCACAACTCTTGCCATAAATCATGACTAGCCTAGTTTAGAGTTGCCGTTGTGTAAGGGTGTTTTGATGTGTGATAATAGGCCTATTAAATTTACAGGAAAAAAGGTGGCCAGTTTCCTTGATATAGGCTATAGCAAATGGCCAAATTAGACGCATAGCGGTCGTGATCGCGAGCGTGTAAATATCACCGCGAAAGGAGCGATAGATGTAGTATCCAGGCGTATAACCTGCTTTGTTTATACTGTAATGTAATACTGGAACGCACGCGGTTACGTTCCTGTCTAAATTATCTGTTTTTAGCGGGGGGACAAAGCCCCCTCGAGTCTCGACCTAGGCTAATATTGTTTCCCACGGCAGACAAAATAAACAGGAATATAATCGCGAGCATACCGTTAGGAGTATTATAAACAAAGCCGACAATACACCCATATACTATATCCTTACCGGTTGCTTGAATTTAACCAGAAAATTTATCAGAAACTGGCATCAGCCTCCTGCAGAAATAACATAGGCCTAGGCTAATGGCACAAGGTTAGGCTATCATGTGTTGCCAATTCAGCTACATCTAGAATTAGGCTAGCCTATATACAATCTGTATGATTTAGGCTAGTAATTTGAGTGACTGTGTTGCTGTGTGTCCACCCCCAGACTCCTACTGGGCTGCCAGCCTGCCCAGCAGCCCAGTAGGGGTCTGGGGTAGGGTCACGGCAACCCCCAGTTACTAAGTTGGGTTAAGTTATATGGTACAGTCATTCATTACTGTAGGTATTTCAGTGACCTGTTGCTAATTTCACACTTCAGTTCGGAGTTCACTCAGTTCAGTTGTGTGATTCACAACTCACAAGACTCACTCACAAGGACAAGGTGTGAATGAGTGGTGCCGTTGTAAAGGCTTATCCCTCAATACTTCATCTGATCCATGTGGATCGGGAAGTTAAACGCCTTGCTAACTGCACTTCCCTGAGAGTATATTTATTTCTTCTCCCTGTGATGTGCTCCTTTGTCAAGTTATCGCCTTACTCTTCTTTGCTCTTGTTCTACACATTTTATAGATGATCTCCTCTACTCTCTCCCAGTTTTCCTCCTCAAAAAGTAATTTTCCAATAACTTGGTTTTCTTCTGGAGGAGTGTTGATCTATGTAAGGCTGAGGTGGAGGACATCGATCATTATTATTTGTGGTGTCCTGCTTACGTGAACAAGACTCCACAAATATAATGATTGATGTTGTTGTTGTTCCCTAAGCTGCCTGGCCGAACAGCCCCGAGTCCCTGAGGAAGGCCATGGCCACGATCGGGCTTTCCCACAGAGCTCTCATTGAGTGTAGATTGTGTTGTTGTTGTTGTTGTTGTTCCCTAAGCTGCCTGGCCGAACAGCCCCGAGTTCCTGAGAAAGGCCATGGCCCACGATCGGGCTTTCCCACAGAGCTCTCATTGAGTGTAGATTGTGTTGTTGGCGTAAGTGGTTGTGTGAAATTCAGTCTTCTATGATGTGTTTAATGGTATGGGGTGCTGTGTTACATCCCGGGCAGGCGTCGACAACGGAGTCATCCAGTCTCTTCTGATAGCTCAGGAGAGCTGGATGGTGTCCGCATCTCAGCCTGGCCAGGTGGACTCTGTCCTCGCGAGGAAGGGAGGATTCGGAAGGATGGATTTCGGGAGGTCGTGCATGCAGCTGCGTGTTGTCTGAGAGTGAGTGGATGGATCGGTGAGAGATATGAGTATGGATGTGCTTCTGGAAGTTGGTTCGGGGTGGGCAGGGAGGGAGAGAGGACAATAATTGTGTGTGATACCGTGTGCTGGGTGTTGTTTTGATATTTCTTGGTGTCTGTGGGTGTGTTGCCATGTAGTTTAGTGGGTGGTCTTGGTTCGTGGAGGCTGCTGCCAGGAATTGAGTGCCTCTCATGTCCAGATGGTCTTTGACTTTGAGGATTTTGGTTTCTTGATGTAGGTGATCTGTGGGTGCAGTAGCTGTGCAGCCTGTAATGATCTTCAGGGCTTTGTTTTGAATAGTCTGTAAGGTCTTATGATGTGTTTCAGCTAGGTTAGAAGCCCAGGCTGGGCTTGCGTATTCCATCACTGATCTTATGTATTGTTTATATACTGTGGTGGTAGTTTCTTTGTTGTGTCCAAATTTTGTGTGAGCAAGTGACCTGAGGGCGTTAAGTCTGGGTGTCAGTTTCTTTTTAATGTTTGTGGTGTGCTGTTTGAATGTCATATGAGTATCATATGTTACTCCTAGGATTTTGGGTGTGTGTGTAAGTGTTAGGGGTGTGTTGTTTATGGTGAGTTGAGGGATGTATTCGTGTTCTCCTGGCCAACTTGTGAGCAGGGTTGCGGTGGATTTGGCTGGGGCTAGATTAAGTCTGTTTGTAGTGCACCAGCCATGTAGTGTGTTGAGATAGGGTTGAAGGAGATCTGTTGCTCTTTTTGGGTCATGGTGTGTGCATGTGAGTGTTATGTCATCTGCATAGGAGGCTAAGTTTATTTGGGGCGTATTGGGTGTACTTATATCGTGCATATACAGATTGAAGAGTGCGGGCGATAGGACGGATCCTTGTGGGACTCCGTTTGGAAAGTTTCTGATTTTAGATGACTGACCAGCAAAAGATACGTGTGCACATCTGCCTGCTAGGAAGTTGGCCAGCCACCTTTTTGTGTTGTTGTGCATGTTTGTGTTGTAGATTTTGTTTGTTAGGTTGTGGCGGGGGATGGCATCGAAGGCTTTACTAATGTCGAGTGTGGCTAATAGTGATCTGTGTGGTGGTCTAGCTGAGTTGATGCCGTCAAAAGCTCTTTGTGTAAGGTCTGTGAGAAGAGTGTTTGTGGAGTGCAGTGGCCTAAAGCCATGTTGTGTTGGAGCTAGGGGTAGGTCAGGTGTAATTAGTTGTAATACTAGGCGTTCCATGACTTTGGAGGGGGAGCAAAGGAGTGTGATGGGGCGGTGCGAGGAGGGTAGCGTGGGGTCTTTGTTGGGTTTGGGGAATGTGATGATGATACCATGCTTCCAAATGTCTGGTATTGTGTTGTGTGAATAGCTGTAGTTTGATAAGTTAGTGAGTGCTTGTATGCCTTGTGGTCCCAGGTGTCTGAGGTGTATGTTGCTTATGTTGTCTAGGCCACAGGCGGGTGAGTGCTTGAGATTGTTGATGATATGCTTGATGTTCTCCACCTCAGCCTTACATAGATCACACTGTATGTCTCCTCCTATATGCCTATATTTAATAGGGCCCCTCCATCATTGACGACTTGTGGAAGCTACCTATAGGGGAGAGCGGTGATAGTTCGGACATTTTTTTCTTTAATATTTGTAGAAATTTAGATTTAAGCAGTAGTATAATCTAGTTAATGTTAAAATGTTGCTTCGTTATTTGGTTCTTTAGCCTAATTATTTCAAACCCTTAGCTCTTTTCAGTTTTGAGTTATAGTTCCCGAAACACAAGTTTCTAAATCGTCCGAACCATCGCTACCAGTGGTGATGGTTCGGTCAGAAGGGTGGGATGGTTCGGTCACGTATATTAATTGGCATAATCTTAAAATTATGTGAGTTGGATTTGCTAAAACCAAGAATTTATCAATTCAAAGACATTTTATTTTGCTAAAATACAAAATTAAACTTCATAATCAAAATTAACAAATAATATTGAAAACAAACTGGATTATACTTAACCAGAATTATGGATAATGTACTTATCCATAAATCAAATAAACATACAGTACCTTTATTTGTATAAACAATATTATAGGTATGGATAAGGACTATGTTACTTCAAATAAATTACATAATTGACTTAGTTTATATTATATTGTATTAGCACAGATAAATGCATAATAAAATATAAATATATTATTCCCTGATGGATATTAATTAAGAGTTGTGTTTCACTATGTGTTCATAATATAGATGTTCACAAGAAGTAGTGTTATCAATTGATAGGGTAATTTTGGGGTAATTAGTGGGAAGGATGGTTCGGACTGGTCTGAACCATCACCACCCTCAACTGTCCGAATGATCCCGAATCTATATAGTTAATCGATGGGTACGCTCCACGTTCACACAAGCGACTTCAGCATTCGTTATTTATGGCAATATCTTCGGCATACAACATAGTTTCACCATAATAATGCATATTTCGCTGGTTGACATATTCATGGAGGTAGAGCTTACGATATAAAGTTAAAATATTACATAGGAAGTGCAAAAAAACATAAAATCGGACCTGCATTAAAAAGTGTAGCTGATGTAGGAACCAAATCACGCGTGATGAAAGTAGACAAACTCTCGCAGTTTCACGCAAAATCTCGGTGCCTTAGGTCCCATACGTTTCTCAGGAAATGCACTGTCCGAACCATCCTTCTTACTTACTTTTGACTTTTGATGTGTTCGCCACTCTTCTAGCGGCACCAAGGAGCGCGGCGTCCCTCGTTATGGGTGGTGATTTTGGTGTAGTAGACTGTTTGAAGCGACAGCTCGCTCCCTCGCGAGGATGGGCTCGTCTGGCACTTTTTGCAGTTCGACATAGAGTGCTCTCTTGAAGTTGTCTAACGAGACATCCCTCATGTCTCTTACTCGCCGTGGGAGTTTGTTGAAGAGACGTGGGCCTCTGTGTGATAACCAGCAGCCCTCTCGCAGAGAGCCCACAGCACCCCTGTTATTGATCCGGGGGATTTCGCATTCCCAGCCTCTCCTATCACTGAATTTCATGACTATCGGAGTATGTAGGTTTGGTACTAAACCCTCTGCGATTTTCCACGTGTATATTATTAGGTAACGTTCTCTTCTACGTTCCAGCGAGTACAGATTCAGTGCTCTTAACCCGTCCAGCCCCGGCTAGTTTTGTAATGTTTGTTCACCAGAACCCGGCCGGTTTTCAAAAAATTGTTTTATTCCAGAAACAATAGCGAATGGGTTAGGAATGAAGGAAAAACCACGAAAAACCGCTCAAAAAGCTTAAAGAATGGTCCTACAGAGCCCCCGAAAATGTATTTTACAAGAGTAAAAAATTGAAGGCAATTACCCCAAAAAAAAACAGGTTATTGCGCGCTCGCGCGCACGCACGTGGACTTTGAGAGTTTTCAACCACCGGCACGGTTGCGTGGGATACGTACACAGTTCCCATACAAATCTGAGCCCTCTTGAGTGGCTACACCTGAGGTTACAGTCGGCGCAATTAGGGTGACGCGCCAGGCGCGTCTCTGGGGCTGTGCGTTACATACATCGCCGACGCGTAAGGCGCGTCGCTGGGGCTGTACGGGTTAAACGCTCCCAATAGTGTAGATGTTTTATCGAACTTATATGCGAAGTGAAATTTCTTTGTACACTCTCTGTCATTTATTTCACCTGCTTTGTATGGGGATGTTAATATGCTACAGTATTCAAGCCGCGGTAGCACTAGAGATTTGAAGAGCGTTATCATAGGTAATTCACCGCGTGTTTTAAATGTACATAGAATCCAACCCGTTAAGACGTTTCGCAGCCGCAACTTTGACCTGGTTATGTACTTTGAAACCCATATTTTCAGACATTAATACCCCAAGGTCTTTCACACTGTCTTTCCGTTCTATTATGTGGTTAGATTCTGTTAAGTCTATCTATCTATCTATCTATATGCTCAGGCCCAATCCCCATTTTGGGGGTAGCCGACTCAAGACAGAGCAAGAACAGGGAAAACACAAAAACAACATAAAACAAAAAATAAACACAGATAAAAAACACAAACTCACACACATCCAGGTCACCCAGGAGAAGACCCAGAGACCAGGGTTACCAAGGTCGCTCCAGCACTCCCCCGGCCCCTGACCACCCGGAGAGGTTCCGATCTCGGCAGGCAGACATGCAGCGGAGCCAAAGCCACAAGCCCTCCCACCACACTTCCAGGCACACCCTTCATATTAATCGTCCCCCCGGGCCAGGCGCCTGATGGACTATTATCTAGTCGAACTTGCGCCCGACCCCTTACTCCAAATGACCACGTGTTCACTCAACTATTCACAAGCATTCTCCATTCACTCCTGTCCACCACCACTTCCCCTGCCTGATCTATAGTCATTCCTCTATCATCCAAAGCCTTTCTTACACAGTCTCTCCATCTCAATGGGGGTCTTCCTGCCCTTCTATCTCCCCTTGTACCTGACTCACATATTCTCTTTGGAAGCCTTTCATCTCCCATTCGTTCAACATGACCATACCAGCTCAGCACCCTTCTGTCCACTCTGGCTGACAAATGTTCCTGCTGCCCCACTCTCCTACGTATCTCTTCATTCCTCAATCTGTCTCTACGAGTAACTCCATACATACTCCTCAAGCAGCTCATCTCCATCACATCCAGCCCTCTTTTCTCCTTTTTCTTCAGAGCCCATGTCTCAGCCCCATACATCACTGTTGGCACAACAATTCCTTGATACAGTGCACTTTTTACTTTCACTCCGAGATTTCTCGTCTTCCACATACTTCCCATTGCTCCGAAAACCTTCCTTCCTTCACACACTCTCTGTTTTACCTCCACTTCCATACCTCCACTCCTGCTTATCGTTCCTCCTAGATATTTAAAACACTCTACTTGTTCCAATATTTCCCCATCCAGCCTCACATCTAGATTCACCCTATGCTCTCCCCTATTACACACCATTACTTTACTTTTATTGACGTTCACCTTCAGTTTCCTCCTTCCACAAACCACACCAAACTCTTTGACTACCCGCTGCAGTTTCTCATCAGAATCCGCCACCAATGCTGTGTCATCAGCGAACAGCAACTGATTCAACTCCCAATCTCTACCATTCTTTCCTACTAAACCCAATCCTCTTCCCATAGTTCTCCTTTTCACCTCCCTCACCACACCATCCATAAACATATTAAACAGCCATGGTGACATTACACAACCCTGTCGCAAACCTACCTTTACCTCAAACCATTCACTCAACTCACCATTTCCTACTCTCACACATGCTCTGCTCCCTTCATAAAAACTCTTAACTGCTTCTAACAAATTTCCTCCTATTTCATAAATCCTTAACACCTTCCACATTGCTTCACGGTCCACACGATCATACGCTTTTTCCAAGTCCATAAAAGCCCAAAATATCTCCTTATGCTTCTCTAAATACTTCTCGCATAACTGTCTTACTGCAAACATCTGATCCACGCACCCTCTTCCCCTCCTAAAACCGCACTGTTCTTCTCCTATTGCAACTTCCGTACACTTTATTATCCTCTCTATCAACACCCTGCCATACAGCTTTCCAACCACTGACAATAAACTAATACCTCTATAACTTGAACACTCCTGCCGATCTCCCTTCCCCTTGTACAACGGCACAATACATGCACTCTTCCAGTCTATTGGTACCATTGACACAACAAAGCACACATTGAAAAGTCTCACCAACCAATCTATTATCACATCTCCACCCTTCTTTATACACTCCACAGCAATACCATCCAAACCTTCTGCTTTTCCCGCTCTCATTTGTTTCACTGCTTCTTTCACCTCATTTTCCTCAATCCTTTCATTCATTCCCTGCCACCTGGCTGGCCTGGGTAACCTATCTCCATTCTGTTAAGTAATTTGTAATTTCTTTAACGCCATTATTATCTCCGTACCGTATTAATTGGAATTTTTCTTCATTGAATTGCATGTTGTTTTCCCTGGTCCACTGGAACACTACATTCATGTCTTCCTGCAGTCGGCCTGTGTCTTCTTGTGTGTTTACTATCTTACTTAATTTTGTGTCATCAGCAAAAGACGACACCGTACTGTGTCTGGTGTTGGTATCTATGTCGCAAATTAGTATGAGGAAGAGAAGGGGCGCTAGCACTGTTCCTTGGGGCACTGAGCTTTTGACGTCCGAAGGCTCAGATGTGACCTGGTTTACTGCTACTGATTGTTTTCGGTTTACGAGGAAATTGTATATCCACCGTCCGATTTTCCCAGTTATACCTTTTGCTTTCAGTTTGTGGGCTATTATACCATGGTCACATTTATCAAATGCCTTAGCAAAATCGGTGTAAATGACATCCACGTTTTTCTTTTCTTCTAGCGCTTTAAGAATTTTGTCATAGTGTTCCAAAAGTTGTGAGAGACATGATCTTCCCACTCTGAACCCATGTTAACCGGTGTTGTGTAGTTCATTTGTCTCCATGAATGTTGAAATTTTGCTTCGCAGGACTCGCTCGAAAACTTTAATGATGTGAGAGGTTAGAGCTACCGGGCGATAGTTTTTTGGTAGTGCTTTACTCCCTCCTTTATGCAGTGGGGCAATTATTGCGTTTTTCAAGCTATCTGGTATGTCACCAGTGTCTAGACTCCTTCTCCACATTATAGCCAGGGGTTTTGAGAGGTTTTCCTTACATTTCTTCATTAGGATCGAATTCCATGAGTCCGGGCCTGGTGCCGAGTACATACATACATACATAACATTTTAAGACTGAGTGTTCCACACATAAGTGCAGTTTCAGTCTCTTGTCCTAATGGCGGCGTTCCAGGCAACCCTGTTAAGGGCTGCTTCACTTGTCAAGTTCTTGGATTTGAGATCGGCGCGTATAGTCCGATCCCAGGTCTTCCTCGGTCCACCCCTTGGTGCAGCTCCCTCCACAATCACAGACCTGCATTTTGTCACCCAATTTTGTTCATCCATTCTCTCCACATGTCCATACCATCCCAGTCTACTTGTACGCATCACCTCGCTAATACTCTTTATACCTAAACGTCTCCTCAGCTCAACATTTGTTATTCTATCCTGTAGCCTGGCCCCACACATCCATCTCACCATTCTCATCTCATTACGCTCCATTCTGTTGACATCCTCTACTTTAACGGCCCATGTTTCTGAGGCATACGTCATTGCACTTCTAACACATGAGGCATACACCTTTCCCTTCAGGGGGAGAGGCATTCTTTTCATGGTCAGGATTGGCATCAATTCTCTGAACTTCCCCCAGCCACACCTAATTCTAGCAACAGTGGCAGCCTCGGCCCCACCACCGGCAGAGATGGTATCTCCTAGGTAACAAAACTTGTTCACCAGCTCCAAAGACTCATTTCCAAAATTCACAGCCACAGGATCATCACTTAACACAAGCTCGCCTTTGCACACTACGCACTCAAATTTCTCTATTTCTGACTTATCCTTCGGCAGGGGCCCCTTTATTCTACTACAGCGCTTACTCCCATGGTGTACCCAACATCGACAGATGCTACATTGAATTGAGTTAACGCCCACTCCCTTTCCACACACTGCACATGGGTATGCACCGCTCTTTTCCACATTGCCTCGTCTCAAACTACAATGCATAACCTTGGTTTTGTTAATATTGACTCTTAAACCCTTGCTCGCCATGCCCTCTCTCCACTTTCTGAATTTGGCCTCAGCATCCTGCATACTGTCAGCTATTAGGACTAAATCGTCTGCATAAAACAGTTCCAACGGGAGTCCGCCTCTAAAAACTCTAGACAGCGCCTCCAAGACCATAATAAAGAGGAGGGGGCTTAACACTGAACCCTGATGGACTCCAACACGGACTGCGAATTCATCACTCAGTACACCTTTCACCCTCACCGAACTTCGCGAATCCTCATACATCTTCATTATCACACGCACCAGCCACTCTTCCACACCAAGTTTCCTCATAGCCCACTGTACAACATCTCTAGGTACCCTATCAAAGGCCTTCTCCAGGTCCACAAACACAAAGTAAAGATCCCTGCCTTTTAGTAGGTATCTTTCCTGTATCTGCCTGAGTGGGATGGCATGTTGGAAATGGCCTCTTCTATGTCTTTTGGACCGAAATCAATATCCAGCATCTGAGGGGTTTCCGTGGGAGAGGTTTCCATGAAAAATATATTTTGGTCTCTGATGACTTTTGTTTCATCAGGCTCACTGAATGCCATTTCATACTGCCTGCTTAAGAGTTCGCTCATTTCCTTTTTGTCCCCTGTGAAAGAGCCGTCCCCTTTGCTCAGTGGGCCGATGTTTGATGTTGTTTTAGCCTTTTGTTTGGCGTATGAAAAGAAGTATTTGGAATTTTCCTTTATACCTGCAATAGCTTTCCTCTCCTCTCCCATATGTTGTAGTTCATATGATATTCTTAGCCTTTGTTCAATATCCACAATTTCTCTATCTATTTCGGCCTTTTGCCTATCCTGTAGATTTTGATGTGTGCGTCTTTGTGTGAGTAATTTTCTTCTTCTGTACAGCCTCCTCCTTTCCCGATCTTGTTTGCTTCTTCGTTTTGTTTGTCTTGCAGGTATATGGTGGCTACAGATTTGGGTCATGGTTTCTGTTATTAAGACTAGACATTCTGCTGGTGTCAGGTTATTCATTAAATCTTCCCAGTCTATTTCCTCCATTTCTTGATTTACCTCTTCCCACCTAATGTTTTTGTTAGTGAAGCTAAATTTACTGAAGGGGCCGGTTTTTGTTCTCGATTCTGAGGTTGTCTGTACACTTTCTAAGGTTGTTTTGATCTCAATTAATTTATGATCTGAGTATGTTGTGTCCGATATGTTAATGCTGTGTACTAGAGAGTCGTTGTTAGTGAAGACCGTTTTTGGTCGGCTGTTTAGCGGAATATACGGCACTCTAGGAAAATAACGAACTTTCCAGGCTACCTATACAGTATATAGTATCTATTTTAATTTTCATGTCTTACCTATCAACTTGATTCAACACTGCTCAGGTTCGAATTTTCACCACATTTGGTTGCGTGGGAGATCTTTCTCTCCAATAACGTCACTACTAACCTGCGATATGGTCGAGAAATAATCTGCACCGATTTAATTTGTTTACATATTGTTTTTCTCTGTTTGCTATTACAGTATATACGACATTTGTTTTGTCGGTAACCTTTCCTGTCGAGGTTAAGTTTCGCTTTTGGTAAAATCGTATAGAGGGAGGGGACGTGTCCAGGAGAGCGACATGTGTTTTTGGTCTTTGCGGTCACCGAGGGTATTTTGTTTACAGCATACGTCCTGTTCCCAAGCTAAAAGTTAAAAGTTCCCCTGACTTTAATTCTCTGTATTATACTTTCCTAGTTTATTTACGTGATATACGATGTTCACTATCACTTTTAACTTAGGCTTCCTATTTTCCCATAGCCCTGTTTGATTTCATAGGACTATAGAGCTAACACTTTGCTTTGGGAAGTAACGTTTTTTTCTTTCCCTTCTTCTTTCCACCCGCCTTGCCTATGCCTCATGGGCCTGCCCTAGAACAGCGCCGTGGCACTGCTGTAGGAGTTAACAATTTTTTTTCTCCAAAACGCGTATATCTCCCCAGATATTTTATCAGTCGGTTCGATTTTGCACTTCACAGGACCGCGACACTACGTTTGTTTCTGTGTGTGATTTTTTGAAAGTTTAATCACCAGTATCCCGCGGGATAGTTGAAAAATCCCGGACCGCGACGGACGTGACCCTCCTCTCTCACACACTCAGTTATTATCTCTTCCGTCCGAACCATCACCGCTCTCCCCTACTGCTGTTTGCGGATGATACAGTTCTGATGAGTGATAATGAATGGGAGTTGCAGGGTCTGGTAAATGAGTTTGGAACAGTGTGCGATAAACGGAATTTGAAGGTAAATGCGGGGAAGCGGAAGGTTATGGTCTTCGAAAGGGGTGAAGTCACAGAGTGTGAGGTGAAGCTGAACGGTCAGGCTATGGAGATCGTCAACTCTTTTAAGTATCTGGGCAATGTGTTGAGTAAAGATGGGACTATGGATGAAGAAGTGCGGGAGAGGGTACAACAGGGGAAGAGGGTTGTAGGAACGCTGAAAGCAGTAACAAGAAATAGGGTGGTCAGTATGGAAGTGAAGAAGTCCTTGCATGACAGTGGGGTAATCCCGACACTGACTTACGGAAGCGAAGCATGAACGTTGGTTGAGAGACTCAGACCAAGAGTGAGAGCAGTGGAAATTAATTACCTAAGAAGTGTGTGCGGAGTTACATGGAGGGATAGACAGACTAATGAGGAAGTAAGAAGGGGGTGTGGTGTGGAGGTAGATGTGCTGGAAAGTGTGAAAAGGAACAACTTGAGATGGTTCGGCCATATGGAACGTATGGAAAGTGAGAGAATGACTAAGAGGGTGTATGAGAGCGAGGTGGAGGGACAGAGAGGGAGAGGTAGACCGAAAGAGAGGTGGAAGGATGGAGTGAGGAAGTATATGAACGAAGGCGGTGCTGGTTGGGGGGAGGGGCGTCGACTGACCGCGGACAGAGGTACATGGGGGCGGTTCATTCGTGGCCACCCCTTTGGGGATCACGGCATCAGGCAATAGATAGATAGATAGATAGATGTTCCATTCTTTTAAATTGTTCCATCTTATACTGTATTGTCTTTGTCCAAGTTTTGGTTTGTTTAGTTTGCAAGTTTTAAATTTTAATTGCTGAAGTAGAAGTTATTGCCTGGAACGCCGCCATTAGGACCTGAAACTGCACGTATGTGTGGAGCACTCAGTCTTTATGTATGTATGTATGTATGTATGTATGTATGTATGTATGTATGTATGTATGTATGTATGTATGTATGTATGTATGTATGTATGTACAGTCCCAGACAGATGAAACAGCAACACCTCGTCCACCCGCTATGTGGTGAGGGGCTCTGCGGATTTGGTAACACTGGCAGGAGGTGGGAGGGATGTGGGTGGGTGGGTGATGAGGGGAGGTATTTTTGGGGTTTAGGGGGGAATTGGGAGGGTGAAGAGGCAGCAATCATGGTGCGGCTGGTGGGAGGGGGCAAACAAGTGACAGGGTAGGGGAGAGCAGACTGTTAAATTTGTTAAATGTAGCATACAGTGATATTGTAGGTGTGTGTAATTTAAAATCCTGTGGGAGTAGCTTGTTCTATAGGAAAATTTGCTTGTCACTCTGTTCTCCCCTACCCCATCACTCGTTTGCCCCCTCCAACCAGCCATACCATGATTACTGCCTCTTCACCCTCCCCCCTAAACCCCCCACATCCCTCCCCTCATCATCCACCCACATCCCTCCCACCTCCTGCCAGTGTTACCAAATCCGCAGAGCCCCACACCAGACAGCTGGTGAACGGGGTGTTCCTGTTTGATCTGTCCGGAACTGTACAACGAACCATATACCTTTCCATGAAAGCAAAGCGAGTGTCTTAAGGGGATTTTTTTTTTCTTCCCCAGTTTGTGCCCTCGACCTCTATCCATCTTAAAAGAGCACCCTAAGACCCCACTTTGAGATAAACATGTCCATTTTTTGGTATATAAACGGTCCAGTTCTGGCTCGCTATCACTGGCCAGGAAAAAATGTACACCTAAATGGTACGAAAAGTATTAAAATTGACAAAGAAATGGGGCGAAAGGTCTTGAAAGTGCCACACTAATGGGACGAACATCATCAAATCTAAAAACTAATGGGCTAAACATAAGAGAGAAGGGTGGCCAACCCCCCTTAATGTTATTAACTACTAATGATTATATTAATACTGTATGTATATACTCAGGCACATATCCCATTGCTGGGGATGGCCCAAACAGAAACAACATATTTTAAAGTTCCTATTCTCAGGGTCCGGGACCACTTTCACGTTCCCTCGCCCATTTCTCTGTCTCGTCGAGTAGGAAAATTATAAAAGGGGAGGAGGATTCCTAGCCCCCTTTCAATGTTCAGTCCTTTGAGATCTTTAGATAATTAATACTGTACAGTACTTCAAAAATATTTGGGAAAATATGAACTAAACATATACGGTATACTGTATAATACTGTATAATGGAAATTTATAAATCCTTTACATTATTGACCAAGCATATACAGTATATATTCTATACAATATAGTGCCTCATATAAAATTCACTACTTGATTTTACGAATGGAAGTAGAAAACTAAAAATTGTATGATTGACTTAAAAGAATATATAGTATTTATAAAATCAAACAAAAATAAATATTAATATTTTGCTTAACCCTTCCAGCCCGGGTGTCATTTTAAAATGACACCACAAAAGAAGGGCAGGAGCCCGGGTGTCCTTTTAAAATACCTGTGCTTGAAAGCGTGCTTCAAAATTGGCGTGGCCAAATTTTAGTTTGCAGAGGCGATCGCAGCGCCACCAAGCCTCAACTACTACCGTTATCAGTTCCTACGTGGCCGCCATAGCGAGTAATACTAAAAAAATGAATTCCGACACGTCCGATTCGGTGCTACCCCGCTCGTAACTTCGACGCCACCAAAGTGAACGGTCTTTACATACTGTACTTACTGTACATACATACAAGTTTAAAGACCGTTTGTCCACAGAGACTGTGGTTACAGTCTAATGTCCTAAAAGGCAGCTTTCCAGGCGGTCCTGTCAAGGGCCGCCTGTGTTGTCAAGTTCTTTATTTTGAGATTGGACCGGAGTACCCGAGCCCACATCATTCTAGGTCCACCCCTACGCGCAGCTCCCCCCAAGTTCACAGTCCGGCATTTCTTCACCCAGTTCTGATCATCCATGCTCTCCACATGTCCAAACCAACCAAGTCGGCTCGTGCGCATCACTTCACTGATACTCCTAATGCCCAGACGCCTTCTCAATTCCTCGCTCGATACCCTGTCCCTAATATTAACCCCACACATCCATCTCACTATTCTCTTCTCATTCCGTTCCGTCTTTGCTCCTCTCGTCTGCCACAAAGGAACCTCTGGGGATGGCTTAATACTATTTTCAATAAGTAAGATAACAAAACACAAACAAAAAGGGGGGGGGGGGATAGGAAAAGTGGGGTTGGGCCTGAGTATATAGATATATAGAAGTCCAAAATTCACTGTACTATACAGTATAGAAGTGTGATGGTGGGTTTTATCTATCTACTGTATTACACCAATCCCCTTATGTCAGTCATATTATTTTCATGCTCTAGTCTGGCCAAACTATTTTATTTCTACTACTGTCATTCACCACAAAACACCTTTTTGATGTTATTGACCCAATATAGAAAATATCCTTTGGTAAGTGGGTGGCACCTATCATATACTCTCTTCAATGCTTGCATCTAAACCTTTATCAAATATATACAGTACTGTACTCTGCTGTATTTTATTCATTATAAGAGGTAGACTGCTAGAAATTGATCATGCAAAAATTACATTTATGGCCGAGATTATATTAAAGCTGTCAAATAGTTTATGGTTCATCTTAATTAACAATATGCACTATTATTTATATACTGTATATAATGGAAGAGTCAATATTAGTTATTTTTCAACTAACAAAAAACACTCGTCCACATCAGCAACTAGCTAAAATTGGATATACTGTATGCAAACATATTTTTATTAGAATTATACAAATTGCATGTATCTATATACTCAGGCACACACCATATTGCTGGGGGTGGCTGACACGAGACAGAGCCCAAACAGAAACAACATTTAAAATTCCTATTCTCAGGGTCTGGGAACACTTTTGCGTTCCTTAGCCCCTTCCTCTCTCTCGTTGAGTAGGAGAATTTTACAAGGGGAGGAGGATTCCTAGCCTTAAGCATACGGTACTTATTCTAATAACTACATTACAAGTACTGTACCTGTATATGATAAACAAGTGAAACTATAAAAAAAGAAAAGTTTGCATTTCCTAAGTTGCCCTATACAGTATTCCTCAGGGTAGACGAGAGCCGCATCAAAAAGGTTGGTCCGGACCGAGCGTGTGCGGAGTGGTTGCTGCGGTGCGGGGCGTTTGTCAAGTGGGAGAATCGTGAGTCCTGGACCAGGGACTACAACAGCCTTCCACCAGCCGGGGGTCGCGGCGGCCCTAAGATACAGGAGGTAGACGCTACGGACTCGGCTATCATGCACATCGGCTTCCAGTATTTTAGTAGGTACCGGTACGCTCTCAGTCTTTCCCAAAATTTCAACTACCTTAAGACACTCATCCACAGGGCAGGTGCCCAACCCCGATAGGAGTTGAATTAGGGGAACTATCCCCCCGCCAAAGGCGGCTTTCTAGGGCCTTTCCTAGCTGATGCTGAGAGGATTGGTTTCTAGTCATGTGGTGATGGGCTGGTCTATTAGAGTGAGAGCTGAGCGATCTCTGCCATACCCATAGCTTACTCTGACTGTTCCCTTTACTTCTATATTTTCTTGATCTAAGGTGACAGCGTCTCTAACGTGGATTGACCTCCCTACTGCCAACGTAGAGGTTGGCAGACTGGGAGCCGAAGCATCACATTTTTCCTTTGCCCCTCTACTTTCCTTTCATAATTGCTGAGGGGAACAGGGCCTTGGGTGGGGCTTTGGTTTCCCGGCCGTTTCCGCACCCTCCTCAGCTCCTCGCCTTGGAGTGGCTTTGGTCACCTGGGCTTTATTAGAGGTAAGCAGGGAGGGTTTTGTGGGGGCGCTCGGTTATGGCTTTGGCCTTGGGGCTGCTCGGCCAGACAGCCTGGGGAACAGCAACAACAACTAATCCACATTAGCAACTAGTTATGATAATATGTTCTGCACCTCTAGTATAGACAATTATTTTTATTGAAAAAAATTTACAAGTCTAGACAGCCTCATAAATAATACAATACTGTACAGTATGTATGTGAATATAAAAGTTGACCAAACAAAATTGAAAATCTTGTTTGAGACTGTTGCAGCGGCAGCATTTCTTTCTTTATGTTTTCAGTAAGTTCATATCATTATACTCAACTTAGAAAACTTAAGGACAGGAATTATAGGTAGTGCCAGCGAACTTGACATAAATCTTGATCCCTGACCTCTTTCAATATCTGTTTACATATATCTCCCAGGCTTTGATTATTTTTCATCTATCTTTCCCTTTATTAAATTTTGTATCTTCCTTTCGATCTATATTTATGGCATCTGTTCACTTTCCCCAGAAATCTCGAACACCTATTTCTGTACGACTTGCCGGAGATCACAAGCAAGGAGGAGGTGGTGAAGGAGTTAGGAGGAGCCCTGCCCAAGTGTGAGGTGTCCTTCCCTTATGCTCAGGCCAAGGATGACCCCAACCTCAAACCTAAGGAAAAATAGGAGGAGGTTCACCAGGAGGGGGGAATTAAGGGAAAAGATGGGCCATTTTTCTGGTCCCCCTTCTTCCTCATGTTTAGCCCCATTAGTCTTCAGATTATAAGACGTTTTTCTCATTAGTTTGTCGATCTTAAGACCTTCTGTCCCATTTCCTTGTCAATATTAAGACCTTTCGTGCTATTTAGGTGTTGATTTTTTCCTGGCGAACGATAGTGAGCCTGTAATTTTGGAAGAACTGGTTGTTCTACCGAAAAATTTACAAATTTATCTAGAAGGGGGACCTAATGGATGTTTTTAAGTTTGATGGAGGTCTAGGGAGGAAACTAAATGACAAGAGGAATAGAAGGACACAAGGAAGGGGGAAATTATAATGTAAAACTTGAAAAACAAACAAATAAAAACCAGAAACCGTACAAGCTTCATCACCAACAGAAAACAAAGAGTCACAGTTCAAGGAAGCCTATCAGAAGCAGGTGGGGTCATCAGCGGAGTACCACAAGGATCAGTACTGGGACCTCTCCTATTCCTCATCATGATAGGAGACATCGACAGGGATCTGGAACACTCAACAGCCACATCGTTTGCAGACGACACCAGACTCATGAAGAAAATCACCTCACAACATGATGCTCAGCTACTACAACAAGACTTGGACAAAATCCTGAAGTGGGCAGAAGAAAACAACATGGCCCTAAACGGAGACAAGTTCGAGCTTCTAAGGTACGGGAACAAGAGAGCACTACAAAACGACACCAACTACAAAAGTGGACAGCAAGAAATTACCGCCAAGGACACAGTGAAGGACTTGGGAGTAAATATGAGCAGTGACGCCACTTTTTCCCAGCATATTACCAAAGCCACAACAACAGCAAAACAAATAGCAGGCTGGATCCTGAGAACCTTCCACACAAGAAATGAGAGGTGTATGCTAACACTGTGGAAGTCACTGGTCCTACCACGACTGGAGTACTGCTCTCAGCTCTGGTCTCCCCAAAAAGTAGGAGAAATAACAGAAATTGAAGCCACCCAGAGGACATTCACCAGTAAAATCCATGGGTTTCAACACTTTAACTACTGGGAGAGACTTAAGGAGCTGCAGCTGTACTCACTTCAAAGACGTAGGGAGAGATACATCATCATCTACGTCTGGAAGATTTTGGAAAAAAAGGTACCAAATCCAAACATCCAAGAGACTCAGCACCAAAGGCGAGGGAGGCTGTGCTATGTGAGGACTACGCCGGGATCAACACAAAAAATCAAATCCCTGATCCATCACAGCATTACATACAATGGAACCAGACTGTTCAACTGTATACCAGCCCCTCTCAGGAACATGACCGGGGTGTCTCCAGACACCTTCAAGAAACACTTGGACATGTGGCTGGTCAAAATACCGGACCGGCCACCAACACCAGGATACCCCAGCACCAACTCCAACCGACTTCTGGAATGGAGAGTGGAAGAAAGGGAGCTGCCTGGTCGCAGTGGAGCCCCAGCTCAACTGTGTCACTAACGGACGGAATACAACTAAGTGTAACTAAGTGTAAGTGTAATATAAAAACCAATATTTGTCTTATAAAGAAAGACAAATAACCTTTTAAAAATAGAGACAAATAAACTTATAAAAATTACTATGTGGAAATAATAATGTAAAACTTACAAAATAAACAAACCAAAACTGGGACGACACAAGATAAACGCAAAGGAACCAATCAAAATCGCTATGTGGAAACCATGCTTAACAAAATAAAATCTTGAAATCAAATAACATATTGAAGATTTAGCAAAACAATATTATGAAAATACAAAACATGAATATACCACACATAGGAGGTACGTCACTATATCAACACTTTAAGAACACTGGATGACACTCGTAGAGAGCCTTAACCCATAATTCGCGGCTGACAACTTAAGTAACATTA
The DNA here is from genome assembly GCA_032716605.1 of Paralithodes platypus. Classification (NCBI taxonomy): domain Eukaryota; kingdom Metazoa; phylum Arthropoda; class Malacostraca; order Decapoda; family Lithodidae; genus Paralithodes; species Paralithodes platypus. Next base: position 1,563,061 of record CM064525.1, read on the forward strand.
GAGTACCTAGGCCCAAAGGCGGCTGACAACTTAAGTAGCAAGGAATGTTGCGCACATTATCGGCAATATGAGAGAGTCTCACGGGGTGGGAGGAGCGCAGGCGGGCTCTGATCGTTCAGCGTGGACCCAGTCCCGCCACTGATATCACCACAACATGTGTACATATCCCTCGTCTCGCTATACAGGTATAGGGTAAAATCTCGGGAAATTACCGTATTTTAGGGTTTTTGTACTCGCGTTGCAACGTCGTTGCAAACGAGTCGTACAAGGATGATTCAGGTGTCATTGAAAAGCTCTATTATCGCCCTTTCACAGATACATAATTGTATTACGCTCTGGCTCTTGTTTATGCATGAAAAAGAGCATGGAATGATGCTCGTTTAGGGTAAATCTGCCCGCCACACAGGTCGTAAACGTTACAAACATCGCCGGCGTTTGAGGGTTAAAGCACCAGACGACACCCCTAGAGAGTCTTGGACATCCATCTCTAAACGGTGCCTGATCAACCATGCTTTACGGGGGAGTGAGTCTAACGCCAGCAGTTATGGCAAATTTTTTAAATGGAAATAGATGCCGAAAATCACTTAAGGCGTTGAGGGAAACTCCCCTTAACCCGTACAGCGACGCGTCTGGCGATGTATGTAACGCACAGCCCCAGCGACGCGTCTGACGAGTCACCCTAATTGCTCCGACCGTAACCTCAGGTGTAGCCACTCGAGAGGGCTCAGATTTGTATGGGAACTGTGTACGTATCCCACGCAACCGTGCCGATGGATGAAAACTCTCAAAGTCCACGTGCGTGCGCGTGAGCACGCAATAACCTGGTTTTTTGGGGTAATTGCCTTCAATTTTTTACTCTTGTAAAATACGTTTTCGGGGGCTCTGTAGGACCATTCTTTAAGCTTTTTGAGCGGTTTTTCGTGGTTTTTCCTTCATTCCTAACCCATTCGCTATTGTTTCTGGAATAAAATCATTTTTTGAAAACTGGACGGGTTCTGGTGAACAAACAATACAAAACTAGCCGGGGCTCCACGGGTTAAATTGGCATTTAGCGTTATTTCCACATAGCAATTTTCATTACCAGTAGTTCTTTTGCTTTTATATTGTGTCGTCCCTGTTTTGGTTTGTTTATTTTGCAAGTTTTACATTATATTATGGATGGCTCAAGTTATGAAGATTGATTATTACAGTATAGGCCTAGTTATAATACAGAACACAAGGAAAATGCTTTAATCATGTAATGTAAATATATATATTGATGAGTATACAATTATGAGTACAGTACTGTATAGCGATACAAATTTTGTTTATAATCAGTGCAGCTTTGTACTTCACAATACTCTATCTGTGATAAACATATTATATTAGCGAGCCTGTAACTTGATTCAAATTGGCTTTTGGCTGGGACATTTTTCTAATAAAAAAAAATGTACAAATTTAACTTGAAGGGGTCTGGGTGGGCATTATTTAGTGTAAAGGAAGTATGGGAAAGTGTTTTTGTTAGCCTAGGGGTCAAACTAAAATACTGTACATTGCTCAAAAATATCAAAGGCAACCAAAATCCTCAATAATAATTAACCCTTCCTGCCCGGGTAGCATTTTATAAGGACACCGCACACACAGTCTGAATAAATGAAGTGTTGCATCCCCCCCGGATCCATCGCCGTCACTGCGATGAAGTTGATGGTCTGGTAGCTCTCGCCGCCAGCCATTCGTTGATAAGGCGTGGTCCTTCCCCAGCTTCAGCATCAGAGTCCTCGAAGCCACTGTAGTCGGCATCTGATACACCCGACAGTAAATCATCTGGTGACTGAGGGTCGGAGTCGGAGTCACTCGACGCCACTTGTTCCTGTTGCTGTGCTCGTTGTCGAAAGAAATCTGTTATTCGTGTCTGCTGGCGTGCATTTATCCTGTCGTGAAGCATGTCGAAGTACGGCTGGATGGAAGCAGTGAAGCTTGCTATTATCTGTGCTGAACGATCATGTTTGGGATCAAAGTTGTTCATGTGATGGCTGAGGCGTTGTGACAATTCTAGAAATTCCCGTAGACCAGGAGTGTTCGGCTCTTCCTGGGGTTCGTCTTCTTCTCGATGTTCTTCCTCTGCCTGCTCTTCCTCTTCCAAATCCTGCATTAGGTCCTCGGCATCAGGCTCCTGTGGTGGCTGAATCAAACCTTGAATATCTTCTGGCCCCACTTCATCCATCCCAGGCACACGTCTGGCAACCTCGACTGCTCTCTCCACCACTGCCTCAAGCCTGACTGGCTGATCAGGTAAATCCAGCTTGTGCCCAGGTAACCCCTCTAGAACATTCCTCCAGGCATGGTGGATTGTAGCTCTTGTCACATCAGCCCACGCTTCCACCATCGTATCCACTGCATTCTTAATATGAAACCTTTTCCAAAAGGCATGCACTGTCATAGCTGCTCCGTCGGCGGGTTCCTGTTGGTGTTGTGGTCGTTGTTGTTGTTGTGGTGGAGGCGCGTTTGGTGCCTTCTCATTCAGTGGTGGGGGAGAGTCTGGGGCAGACAGTTCTTCGAGTGGTGGGAGAGAGTCGGGGACTGATTCATCGTCTGACATCTGTAGCAGTTCTTCTTGGGTGTCAGTGGCAGTGTAGAGCATCAGGAAAGTCTTAGTGGCATACGCACCTTTAAATCACGCTATCACCTCCTGGTCCAGGGGCTGTAGGAGAGACGTAGTATTCAGGGGCATGAACATAACTTTTACGTTAGGGTGCCGATCAACCAACAATCGGGAATGTCCGGGTGCATTGTCAAGCAATAACAGTGCTTTAAAAGCAATGTTTTGGCGGGCACAAAATGTTTCCAAGTCCTTCACAAAATGATTATCGAACCATTCGAGGCTCAACGCTGACGACATCCAGGCCTTCTTGTTGCTCATCCAATGCACATTCAACTTGGCCATGTCCATATTGCGATAAGGCCTTGGCCGCTTTGCCTTATGGATGATTAGAGGCTTCATCTTGCAGGTGCCGGAAGCATTGCAAGTCAACAAGATGGTTACACGTTCTTTGGCCATTTTGTAGCCCCTTGCTGCCTTCTCCTTGCGAGAAATGTAAGACCTTTTAGGCATTTTCTTCCAGTTGACTCCCGACTCATCGCAGTTAAAAATCTGATCCAAGTTGTAGCCATCGGCCACAATAACCTCACGTAAGAAAGCAGGGTATTCGTTGGCTGCAGCATTGTCGGCGCTTGCTGTCTCTCCTGTTATCCGAACACTTTTAATTTTGTTTCGTTTATTGAAGGACATCAACCACCCAGCAGATGCCTTAAAGGGTTTGGGGTTCTGCACATTGTTCATTCGAGCCACTGCTGCATAATATTTCTTGGCTTTTTCTCTGATCATCCGTCCGTCTGTCGGCACATGATTCTTGTTTTGCCTCGCCAAATACCGCACCATTAGCTTCTCTGTCTTCTTTAGGATGACATTTCCCACTTTCATCGACGCCTGAGTACCCTCTGCAGGGTTTCCCTTCATAATGTTGGCAATCTTCTCCCTGTCCTTCCAAATGGTGCGAATTGTACTCTCGTTAACTTCATGTCGTCTTGCCAACTCAGCTTGTCTCTTCCCCTTCTCTAACTCCTTCACGGTCATATTTCTGTGCGTACGTAAAGATACGGCGCTTCTTGGGCGGCATGGTGGCGAGGTTAGGTCACAGAAAAAAAGGCACTTTGAGAACCATGGCCTGTGTTACAACACACGCGGTGGGGGGGTCGGTACGTGAGGCGAACAATGGTGGAACTGGGGAAGGACGCTGCGGAGGGAATAACATACCCGGACGAGCCGCAAGTGACGTCACTGGACCAGGGAGGGAGACGGAACAGCCTCGCCCTGCCCAGGAGAGAGAAAACTGCCCAGCTGGACCCCGCGTCATTGTAAGTATTGACCGCGTTAGTAACATTTTGGATATTTGGGGTGTACCGCGTGCCACCAAATCCGCGTTACCGGACGACCAACTGTATATCAAAGAAAAATAAACAAAAAACTAGAATTAACTAGTAAAAAGGCTGTCCGGGGTATCTTCAATTTTTATCGTGTATTGTTCTAGGCTAGCGATAATTAAATATTATATAGGGCTATTTTAAGTTGGCTGATGAATATGAAGCAGAAATATGCTGGACGATGAGAATACTGTATGTAAACATGTCTCGGATATCACTGATAATTTTTGGCATTTTCTGCCAAAAGCCCAATGGCTTATCAGGTTAACAGCCAGCTCGGCCCACGTGAATGTCAACTCGGCCCTGTGATTGTCAACTCGGCCCACCAAATAGAACCTTTTATCTATCAATCTATCAAAAGTGTTCGAGATCTTGTTCTTGTTGATGTATAAGGGCTACTATTTCCTCGGACGCGAAGTGTTTGAGATGTTAGAGTCGTAAAAGATTCCAGGACGAGGTCAATAGAAAATTAAAATGAATGCAATGAATGCTTCATTACCTACAACCATCGGCTTCACCGCCAGTTCACCAGAAACTAACTCAATCGCTCATTAATGCATTAGCCTATATAGAAAGACCATTATTGGACTGACGGGAACATTTTTGGTAAGATTAGGAGTAGTGGGCGTACCACTACCAACATACAGCATAACTCACCTATAAAACATTAACCTAACCAAACAACCTAACCTAGTATTCATGTAGTACTAGGTTAGGTTAGGTTAATGTTTTATAGATGATTTATGCTGTATGTCGGTAGTGGTACGCCCACTACTCCTAATCTTACCACATTTTTTTCTTGTCTTGTAAGTTTAACCCCTCGAGAATCGAGATGTATGTGTGATCATTTGTGAGATAATTGATAGTTTTTATTATTTTAATTTCCACATATCTTTAGGTTGTTTATAATGTCTAACTTGAGCCAGAAAATATAAAGCTTCAAATAGTTAGTGGTTCAATTAACCCGGCAAGTGCGGGAAGACTCTTAAGAGTTTCCCCGGGCGACTGCGGGAAGACTCTTAACCCGTCCAGCCCCAGCGACGCGTCGCCTATGTATGTAACGCACAGCCCCAGCGACGCGCCTGACGAGTCACCCTTTTAGCTCAGTCGTAAGGCTCAGAGTGGCTCTACCTAGAGGGCTCAGATTTGTATGGGAACTGTGTAAGTATCCCACGCACCCATGCCGATGGTTGAAAACTCTCAAAGTCCAACCGTGTGCGCGTGAGCGCGCAAAAACATGTTTTTTGGGGGAAATTGCCTTAATTTTTTTACTCTTGTAAAATCCGTATTCGGGGGCTCTGTAGGACCATTTTTTGAGCTTTTTGATCGGTTTTCACTTCATTCCTAACCCATTCGCTATTGTTTCTGGAAAAAAAAACATATTTTCAAAACCGGCCGGGTTCTGGTAGTACATTTATTAATAACTAGCCGGGGCTCGACGGGTTAAGATCCTGGGCCTAAAAAAATCCATTTAAAACACCCCAATTTTTTTTTTTTTTTTTTTTTTTGCCCCTTGGCCATGCCCAATATCACTCCTCCATTCCTTCAGTTATCACCTATTTTCCCTGTTATTCCCTTATTCTGTGGTCTATTTTCGTGCTAACAATAGCGAGTTGGTAGCAGGGTGTTGTCATCACTGTTACCAAGCGTGGGAAAGAGCGAGAGAGACTATTGCGTAACAGTATCTCTCCAGACAAGGGGAGGGGAGGGAGGTTGCCTCAGCCATACATTATGTAACTCCCGGCCTGTATCACCGATTTTGACCATCTAAACGCTGTTTCTACTTGTTTTATTGTTGTATCAGGTTAATACCTTTATAATCAACCTAAAATAGGCGCATATGGATAAGTATTAATGCTATTTATGGTAAAATAACTATGTTAGTGATGGGAACAGCTCAAATACGTGCGCACAGGCGTGTGGTGTCTCATACCCCCCATGCGCACGTCTTAGGTTAAGAAAGATCAGTTGGATTTAAATGGGTAAAAACAATCACAATTATCTCACAAATTATCACATATACATTTCAATTATGAAGGGGTTAAACTTACGAGACGAGAGAACAAAAATAAGGTAAGATTAGGAGTAGTGGGCGTACCACTACCAACATACAGCATAACTCATCTATAAAACATTAACCTAACCTAGTATTCATGTAGTACTAGGTTAGGTTAGGTTAATGTTTTATAGATGATTTATGCTGTATGTCAGTAGTGGTACGCCCACTACTCCTAATCTTACCACATTTTGTTCTCGTCTCGTATGTTTAACCCCTCGACAATCGAGATGTATGTGTGATTATTTGTGAGATAATTGATAGTTTTTATTATTTTAATTTCCACATATCTTTAGGTTGTTTATAACGTCTAATTTGAGCCAGAAAATATAAAGCTTCAAATAGTTAGTGGTTGTAAGAAAGATCAGTTGGATTTAAATGGGTAAAAACTATCACAATTATCTCACAAATTATCACATATACATTTCAATTATGAAGGGGTTAAACTTACGAGACGAGAGAAAAAAATAAGGTAAGATTAGGAGTAGTGGGCCTGGTTTATAGACTGAATGCACCATTGCCTGAATGCACCAACCCCTAGTCTGAATGCACCGTGTGTCAGGTCCCAATGCACTACTCCCAGTCGAAATGTACCGCTCCTTTTGGTCTCAATGCACCAACTAATTTATGGCCAGTTGACACAAGTTTCTAGCTGACTTTTATTCAACTTGCGTGAAATTATCTAAACAATAACATATATCTTATTGTTTAGATAATTTCATGCAAGTTGAATAAAAGTCAGCTAGAAACTTGTGACTTAAGAAGTCAGTGCTTCATAGCAACAACATGAAACAAATACAGTATAATGAACAAAAAGCAGATAATTCAATGAAACAAAAGGGTTTCACACACAGGCTTCAGAGCAACACCATGAAACATATAGGCTTACTTTATTACGCCTACAGTTCAATGAACACAGAGAAGCAGATAATTCAATGAAACAAAAGGGTTGTTGTTGTTGTTCCCCAAGCTGCCTGGCCGAACAGCCCCAAGGCCCCGAGCAATTCCAAGGCCATAACCGAGCGCCCCCACAGAACCCTCCCTGCCGACCACAATAAAGCCTGGGTGACCGAAGCCACTCCATGGCGGGGAGCTGAGGAGGGTGCGGAAACGCCTGGGAAACCAAAGCCCCACCCAGAGCCCTGTGCCCCTCAGCAATTATGAAGAAAAAGTTGAGGGGCAAGGGAAAAATGTGACGCTTTGGCTTCCAATCTTGGTAGATTGGGAGGTCAATCCACAGAAAAGACGGAAAACAAAAGGGTTACTCACACAGGCTTCAGAGCAACACCATGAAACATATACAGTATAGGCCTACTTTATTACACCTACAGTTCAATGAACACAGAGAAGCAGATAATTCAATGAAACAAAAGGGTTACTCACACAGGCTTCAGAGCAACACCATGAAACATATACAGTTCAATGAACACAAAAGGTAGTTTAGGAGCTAAGTTAGGAAGAACTGCTGGCTTTAGTTAAACAGTTTGTTCCCTCAGTCACCATTCTGGGCGTGTAGAGAACACAGGTCTGTTAGTCATTTACCATGACTAATAAAAGACCAAGGAATAATTGCACTCCCTACCCATGTGTTGTCTGTGCAGCAGAAGTGATATCCTGCCAGGAAGCCATGCAGTGTGATAACTGCAGTGCTTGGCAGCACAGAATTTGTAACTCTGGCATCACAAGAGAATTCTACAGGAAGCTAAACAAGGGAGAGGTTGAGTTGCCTGTGTGGGTTTGCCATAGCTGTTCTGTCAACATCCAACAGGAACTGGGAACACAACACTGAAATGCCAATCACAGATGATTCTGCAGAGGACGTAACACCACCAAGCACATCACCTTTCTTCAATATCAGCTTGCCTGTGGAGGAGGTCAATCAAGTTGAGGAGACATCACTCACTACTGAACCAATCCCCACCGACATCATGGTAGATGCCCCAATAACCTACTATGTAGTAGAAGGAGGTTCAAGAAAGGGTGGGGATCTTCTCACAGATAGCCTTGGATTCCAGTATGTCAAAAAGCGGATTACTTCTGTATCGGTATCATGGATATGCAGCGTCCGCACTAAGAAGAAAAGGTGCTTTGCCAGTGTCAGTCAGCAAGATAACCTCTTCACCAGAGGCCCCAAGGAACACAACCACGGAGGCAACCCAGGTTCACGACTTCAAGCACTTGCCATATCACAGGTTAAAGCAGCAGCCAAGGAAGATATCTACAAATCCTCTGGGAAGATAGTTTCTGATACACTCTTGGCACTTGCAACTGATGAAGATCAACTGCCAAAAGTATCCAACCTTCAGAGAACTGCCAACCGTGCCCGACAACAACTGCGACCAAAACATCCAACTGATTTGGAATTTGAGATTGCTACACCTCATATTCCAAGTGATTTTCTTCAACGAGATATTTACCATGAAGGCCAACGTCACTTAGTGTTTGCATCTCCTCTCCAGCTTTCCTTCCTGTGCAAGTCCAAGATCTGGTTTATTGATGGAACATTTAAAGTTGTCAGGGAGCCATTTGTACAGCTTGTCAGCATTCACAGCTACATCAAGGCTGGTGACACCGCCAAACAAGTCCCACTGTTATTTGTAGTTATGTCAAGACGAAAGACCAGAGATTACAAAGCTGTCCTGGATGCCATCATCGAACTCCCACCTGACATCATGGTTGAAGAGATTGTTGTTGGTTTTGAACGTGCTCTGTGGAGTGCTCTTCATAAGTCTCTACCTGATGTCCCAGTGTTTGGGTGCTGGTTCCACTGGGCACAGGCTGTATACAATCGAGTTAAGAAATATGGCCTACGCTCTGCATACATTCATCAGATTCCTGTCCGTAACTACATACGTGATTTGATGGCACTGCCCCACCTTCCAGCCTCCCATATCAACAATGCGTTTAACCACCTGAAAGAAAGATGCCCTCAGGCTTCCGCAGCCCAGAAGCTCCATAAACTCCTCAACTAGGCTACCTCGAGAAGACTTTTTGATAACCAGCATATCACGTCCACCATCTACCTGGTCAACATTTAATAGACTAGTGAGAACAAACAATGAAGTCGAAGGTTGGCACCATCGACTTAATTACAATGCCCCCAGTAAAAAGATGAATCTATCTGCTTATCAGTACACTTTTTGATGAGACCAAGCTACTCCCTCTGCAGGTTAGGTTGATTAAACAGAAGAAGCTGTGTAGGATCCAAAATAAGAAAAACAAGTCAAAGCAGCAAAAGCTAAAGCAATTGTGGACTGCTTATGAAAACCACGACATAATAACATCTGAGTACTTGAGGCAGTGCAGTAACTTAGCAGATCATGGAGAAGATTGAAATCATATATAGGCCTATGACACATTTGTAGCTGTATAAAACAGCTACAACTAAGACTAAAAACTTTATATGAGTTATATTTTTTAAACTTTTAGATAAGTATATTTTGTAATTAACCTATATAACAATGCAGCATTAAGAAACTGATGTTAAATACAATATATTCAAACTATATGAATCTTGTACTCATTCCAACATCCTGGTAATCTATAGGTCTACAATAACACTGGTGCATTCGGTCTAGGCAGCGGATACAGTTGACTTCGGCCCAGTGATCTCGGACCACTATCCTCGGTGACCTCGGCCCATTTTGGTGACTTCGGACCAATATATTTTTGGTCCGAAGTCACCGATCTTAAACTACCGCTTTCTTGCGAGATTCGGCAATAGGCAAACAAATGAGAACTTATTATAGCTGTATTATTCCTCCTCCACACCAATTCCTTCTCTATGTATAAATGATGTCGGGATTTATTGATAAAGTTCTAGTGAACTTATACGCTCGGTGCATGCAGCGCATATCCTACTATCGAGTGCGTGTGTTTGTGTGTATGTATAGTCTTAACCATAGACAAATCGTATATAGGCCTATCTTGGTGTATTTTGGAACTGTTCATTATGTATTTGTGTAGGCTATAGTCTTACTTCAGCCTGGTTCACATTTCTCACAGATCCACTAATATTAAAAGAGCTTTCGACCTTCATAAATTACGGTGTACCTTATTGTTATGCCAGGTTTTTACTGGGGTTATTGGTTTAAATAAGTGGGTTCTTCAACTGGAGAAGTAAAAAAAATCTACTTCCAAGTGAATTAAAAGTCAAGAGAATTGTACTCGCCTAGATATTGCATAGGCTAGAATAACCCAGTCTTACGAGTCACGTAGGAGCCTCGTATGTTCACCTGTTATTGTTGTTCTTTACCGCTTATGCTAGACACTTGACACAATATCTTTGTGCCAATAAATGTAATATGAATGTAAGTCTTGTTTTAATTATCCTCTATTACTTTCTGTGTCAGTGTTCAAACTATTTTGACTTCTCCAGTTGAAGAACCCACTTATTTAAACCAATAACCCCAGTAAAAACCTGGCATAACAATAAGGTACACCGTAATTTATGAAGGTCGAAAGCTCTTTTAATATTAGTGGATCTGTGAGAAATGTGAACCAGGCTGAAGTAAGACTATAGCCTACACAAATACATAATGAACAGTTCCAAAATACTGTACACGGATTTTTTTTATTTTAATACCACAAATTTTCAGTGTTTTTTATAAACAAAATTGTTCATTTGCATCAATATATAGAGTTTGTAATTAATTAGAAATCTCGGGAAAACCTATTTTCCCCATAAGGCCTATCGATCGATGTTGTTCCCCGATAGTGATTTGAAAAGACATTAGCCTAACCTAACCAGCTTACCTAACCTAACCTAGTATTATGGGTGGGGGCTGCCGCCCCCACACCCCCGCTGGTTGAGTACTAATCCCTTAGTAAATAAAAAAAAAAAAAAAAATTGGCTGTCGATTTTACGAAGGTGAAACAAGGTCGATGAAGTCTACGGTGTTTACTCTGTAATCTTCAGCTTTGATTGTACATTGATAACGGGAATGTACCGTATTGACAACCTTGTTACGAAAATTATATTTTAGTAGCATACTTTTATATTAGGTTTTTCCGAGGGTTTACCACATTTTCATATGATCTTTAGAGCTGTCGATAACTGGAAGTACCGTATTGACAACCTTGTTACGAAAAATAAATGTTAGTACCATACTTTTTTATTAGGTTTTGCCGAGGGTTAAAACAAATTTTCTTATGATCTTTAGAGCATATAGATTCAATTTTATCTTCAAATAGGCCTATATCAATAAAATTTGTGGTATTAAAATAACATTGAACCAAATACACCAAGATAGGCCTATATACGATTTGTCTATGGTTAACCAGCCCCTCTCAGGAACATGACCGGGGTGTCTCCAGACACCTTCAAGAAACACTTGGACATGTGGCTGGCCAAAATACCGGACCGGCCACCAACACCAGGATACCCCAGCACCAACTCCAACCGACTTCTGGAATGGAGAGTGGAAGAAAGGGAGCTGCCTGGTCGCAGTGGAGCCCCAGCTCAACTGTGTCACTAACGGACGGAATACAACTAAGTGTAACTAAGTGTAAGACTATACATACACACAAACACACGCACTCGATAGTAGGATATGCGCTGCATGCACCGAGCGTATAGCCTAAGTTCACTAGAACTTTATCAATAAATCCCGACATCATTTATAAATAGAGAAGGAATTGGTGTGGAGGAGGAATAATACAGCTATAATAAGTTCCCAATGTTTTGCCTATTGCCGAATCTCGCAAGAAAGCGGTAGTTTAAGATCGGTGACTTCGGACCAAAAATATATTGGTCCGAAGTCACCAAAATGGGTCGAGGTCACCGAGGATAGTGGTCCGAGATCACTGGCACCCTAGGCAGCTGGTGCATTCAGACTAGGCAGCTGGTGCATTCAGACTACACTGGTGGTGCATTCAGGCAATGGTGCATTTATTCTAGATACCGTGGGCGTACCACTACCAACATACAGCATAACTCATCTATAAAACATTAACCTAACCAAACAACCTAACCTAACCTAACCTAGTATTCATGTAGTACTAGGTTAGGTTAGGTTAATGTTTTATAGATGATGTATGCTGTATGTCGGTAGTGGTACGCCCACTACTCCTAATCGGCCCAGTTGGTGGGCCGACTTGGTTGTGGGTGGGCCGAGATGGGGATGGGCCGAGTTGACCCTACCCCGCTTATCGGTGGTGGCAACACAAAATGCAGCTAAGGACTTTATTGCAAAATGTTTTTAATTTATTAGGCTTATCCGGCCTGAAAGATATAATTTTTTCTTTCATAGCATCTATGCCAATTATGTTAAAATCAAAAGGGTATTCATGATTCATCAGCTACATAAAAATCACCTGTGTATGTTAATGTACCGGTAGTGACAGTGACATTCTTAACATAATTATGTATATTTATCCTTAGGCCTGGCTTGCCGTTAGGAGCTTTACAGTTTTTACTAGGCCTAGGGGGAACGCAGGGAAAATTCTTCACAAGTGATTTTTCAAGCGGTTCAATATTATAATTACATTTTTTAACCAAGTCTTTGGTTATATATTTTGAAATAGAACCACTGTCTATAACTACGGTGGTTTTTCTACCTCTAATAGTAGCTTTCTCCGTAAAGCGCGTTTGTTTTGGGAATGGCATCGAACAAGGCGAATTGGTAAACCTGACTTTTTGGACCGACAGCGATTTCAGTAAGTTTGATTTTGTTTTTTGTAATTTTTCCTTCAGATATAGTGTTGTTTTATACTGAAGAGGAGCGGAAATGAGTATTTACCCATTATCCAACAATCTAAAAACACGCCCCTCACTAGTGGGGAGGGCTATGAAGTTCAGGGAAAATGAGGGGTTAAAAGGTTAAAAATACAATAATATAGCGCTTTGTATCAAAACTTGGCTCGGGTTTTCCCAAATTGAAAACCCATACAACCCAATTTTGTGAATACCCGAGCAAACTTTTGACGAAAGCTGGCTCGGATTTCACGGGGTGGAGTGGGTAGCCTAATAGTTCATGTTATAAAAATAGTTAACTTTGGGAAGACATTAGCCTAACCCAACAACCTTACCTAACCTATCCTAGTATTATGGGTGGGGGCTGCCGCCCCCACACCCCCGCTGGTTAGATTAGTTTTTTTTTTTTTTTTTTTTTTAATGTTTAGGCTATTAGCCTAACCTAACAACCTTACCTAACCTAACCTAGTATATGGGTGGGGGCTGCCGCACCCCCCGCTGGTTGGGTTACTTTTTTTTTTTTTTTTTTTTGTGCTATTAGCCTAGCCTAGCCTAACTTAACCTAACCTAACTTAACCTAGTATATGGGTGGGGGCTGCCGCCCCCACACCCCCGCTGGTTGGGTACTGGCTGAAAAACTTATTGTTTTACAGTAGCCTAGGCCTACATGTATTTTAGCGTTTTTGTTTTTTCTCCCTTCTAATACATTTCAGCTCTTAATGCCATATATAGCAATGATGTATATGCTCTAACGGACCTATTAGGCCTAAACAGATCGATGAGCTAACTGTCGGTCCAAAACATCAGTATAACCGGCGAATTTAGGCTATTATCAAAGATGGTCGAATCTTTGATAAATTTATTGTACAATAATTAGACTTCAATAGCCTACGTCCATTCCCAAAATACAGATTGAGCAACTAGGCCCTAGTAAAATTTGGATTAATATTAATGTTTACTACATCACCAGAAGATGTATTTAACTCCAAGGGTACTTTTCTTTCCAAACATTGAATATCTCCAAAGTAATTTTGCATCCCTAAACTCTCTAGCTGTTTTATGCTTATTAAAGTGAAAGGAGATCCTGTATCCACTAAAAACGTAAAGCTTTTCATAGCAATATTAATATCGATATACGGCCTAACCTTAGCACCCTCCAACTTCCAAAACAGGTGACAAACCTTTGCCTCCATTATATAGCCTATGTTTTTGGATTATATTACCTGTAGGCTGGTGTTATAATACACCTACGTGTATCAACTAGGTTAGGCTAGGCTACGACCTTGGGCGATATCACAGTAGGCTAGCCTATATAATAGATCAATATACCCTAACATACAATCCTACTTGTTAATATGAACTATACGATGTTCACACTATATAATCGATCAATAGAGAAAGCGCTATAAACACTAAAATACAACACAATTATATTTCTTCTTCTTCTTCTTCTTATTGTTTAAATGTGCAGTTTGCTTGGAGGGTTGTGGTGTCTCCAGATTACTGCACAGGCGTTTTAGGAGGGGTGAAAAGAACAATTGTTAGTATAATAGGGGTTAGGAGAGATAGTAAAGGTGGATTTTATACTACTGTACTGTATATGAGGGGTAAGTTTGTCGTTGTCTTTTGAGGTCAGGGTGATTTAAGTCTAGGTGAGGGTGAGGTCAGAGATGATGATGATGATCAGTTGCAGTACAGTACAGTACTGCTCTATGTGTACTGTGTGATTCAAGTCAAGGTGAGGGTGAGGGTGAGGTCAGAGATGATGATGATGATGATCAGTGGTGGTATAGTACAGATTCAGTTGGATGGTAATTTTATATGCTTGTGATTTTGTTTGTTGTTCTGATGTAGGTTCCTAGGGCTGATGCGATGACATGTTTACTGTGCTGTGGTAGGTCTCCTCCACCTAGGATATGCTTGATGTTGAATGTTCCTCCTTAAGAACATAAGAAAATGGGAGTCTGCAGAAAGCCGATTGGCCTAAGCAAGGCAGATCCCTGTCCCACACAACCCCAATTACAAAGCCCAATTATAGGCTCAACACTCTAATACCCTGAGGATCATCTTACCAAACCGGTTAGAGATTAACGCAGGATTACGGGGGTTTGCAGAGCGCTGATTGGCCCAACCCGGCTGATCCCCCTTCACACCCAACCCTTCTCGTCCATATGCTTATCCAATTTTTTCTTAAAGCTCCCTATCGTTCTTGATCCCACTATATCACTTGGTAGCCTATTCCACCTATCTACAACTCTGTTACCAAACCAATATTTGCCTATATCTTTTCTGAAACGAAATTTATCTAATTTGAAACCATTGGTACGAGTTCTTTCGCTATCACTGAGCTTTAGTACATTTGTCATGTCCCCTTTGTTAATCCCACTAAACCACTTGAACACCTCTATCATATCCCCTCTAACTCTGCGTCTCTCTAACGAATGTAAACCTAATTTCTTCAACCTTTCTTCATACGGAAAATTTCTAATATTATGGATCATTTTTGTCATTCTACGCTGAATTCTCTCCAATGAATCTATGTCCATTCTGTAATAAGGACACCAAAATTGGACAGCATAATCCATATGGGGTCTCACTAATGACAAGTAAAGTTCCTTGTTGGGTTACTACACTTCTGAGGTGGGTGCGGGCACCGTAATGTCTGTGGCAGTGGAGTAGATAATGAAGAAGAGTCCTGCAGTAGTCTCCTTGAATGCTACCCATCTGAGTACTTGAGGCAGTACAGTAACTTAGCAGATCATGGAGAAGATTGAAATCATATATATGCCTATGACACATTTGTAGCTGTATAAAACAGCTACAACTAAGACTAAAAACTTTATATGTTATATTTTTTAAACTTTTAGATAAGTATATTTTGTAATTAACCTATATAACAATGCAGCATTAAGAAACTGATGTTAAATACAATATATTCAAACTATATGAATCTTGTACTTATTCCAACATCCTGGTAATCTATAGGTCTACAATAACACTGGTGCATTCGGTCTAGGCAGCTGGTGCATTCAGACTAGGCAGCTGGTGCATTCAGACTAGGCTGGTGGTGCATTCAGGCAATGGTGCATTTAGTCTAGATACCGTGGGCGTACCACTACCAACATACAGCATAACTCATCTATAAAACATTAACCTAACCTAACCTAGTACTACATGAATACTAGGTTAGGTGAGGTTTGGTTAGGTTAATGTTTTATAGATGAGTTATGCTGTATGTTGGTAGTGGTACGCCCACGGTATCTAGACTAAATGCACCATTGCCTGAATGCACCAGCTGCCTAGACCGAATGCACCAGTGTTATTGTAGACCTATAGATTACCAGGATGTTGGAATAAGTACAAGATTCATATAGTTTGAATATATTGTATTTAACATCAGTTTCTTAATGCTGCATTGTTATATAGGTTAATTACAAAATATACTTATCTAAAAGTTTAAAAAATATAACATATAAAGTTTTTAGTCTTAGTTGTAGCTGTTTTATACAGCTACAAATGTGTCATAGGCATATATATGATTTCAATCTTCTCCATGATCTGCTAAGTTACTGTACTGCCTCAAGTACTCAGATGGGTAGCATTCAAGGAGACTACTGCAGGACTCTTCTTCTTCTTACCTCTGACCGGGTATAGGCTATCCTACTCACTTAGTTACACTTAGTTGTATTCCGTCCGTTAGTGACACAGTTGAGCTGGGGCTCCACTGCGACCAGGCAGCTCCCTTTCTTCCACTCTCCATTCCAGAAGTCGGTTGGAGTTGGTGCTGGGGTATCCTGGTGTTGGTGGCCGGTCCGGTATTTTGGCCAGCCACATGTCCAAGTGTTTCTTGAAGGTGTCTGGAGACACCCCGGTCATGTTCCTGAGAGGGGCTGGTATACAGTTGAACAGTCTGGTTCCATTGTATGTAAAGCTGTGATGGATCAGGGATTTGATTTTTTGTGTTGATCCCGGCGTAGTCCTCACATAGCACAGCCTCCCTCGCCTTTGGTGCTAAGTCTCTTGGATGTTTGGATTTGGTACCTTTTTTTCCAAAATCTTCCAGACGTAGATGATTATGTATCTCTCCCTACGTCTTTGAAGTGAGTACAGCTGCAGCTCCTTAAGTCTCTCCCAGTAGTTAAAGTGTTGAAACCCATGGATTTTACTGGTGAATGTCCTCTGGGTGGCTTCAATTTCTGTTATTTCTCCTACTTTTTGGGGAGACCAGAGCTGGGAGCAGTACTCCAGTCGTGGTAGGACCAGTGACTTCCACAGTGTTAGCATACACCTCTCATTTCTTGTGTGGAAGGTTCTCAGGATCCAGCCTGCTATTTGTTTTGCTGTTGTTGTGGCTTTGGTAATATGCTGGGAAAAAGTGGCGTCACTGCTCATATTTACTCCCAAGTCCTTCACTGTGTCCTTGGCGGTAATTTCTTGCTGTCCACTTTTGTAGTTGGTGTCGTTTTGTAGTGCTCTCTTGTTCCCGTACCTTAGAAGCTCGAACTTGTCTCCGTTTAGGGCCATGTTGTTTTCTTCTGCCCACTTCAGGATTTTGTCCAAGTCTTGTTGTAGTAGCTGAGCATCATGTTGTGAGGTGATTTTCTTCATGAGTCTGGTGTCGTCTGCAAACGATGTGGCTATTGAGTGTTCCAGGTCCCTGTCGATGTCTCCTATCATGATGAGGAATAGGAGAGGTCCCAGTACTGATCCTTGTGGTACTCCGCTGATGACCCCACCTGCTTCTGATAGGCTTCCTTGAACCGTGACTCTTTGTTTTCTGTTGGTGATGAAGCTGTGGAGCCATCTTCCAAGGTCTCCCCCTATTCCCAGTGATTTGAGTTTATGTAGAAGGATCCCATGGTCCACCTTGTCAAAAGCTTTGGCGAAATCTAGATATATGACGTCTACATTTTCTCCGTCTTGAATATCCTGTAGGATTTTGTCGTAGTGTGATAGTAGTTGTGAGAGGCAGGAGCGGCCTTTTCTAAAGCCATGTTGCCCCTCGTTGAACGCCTCATTATCTTCCAGGAAGCTGACCATCTTAGCTCTTATTGTTCTTTCTATGATTTTAATAAGATGTGACGTCAGCACCACTGGTCTGTAATTTTTGGCTATGCCTTTGCTACCCCCTTTGTGTATTGGTGTGACATTACTTTCTTTTAGGGATTGTGGTACATATCCAGTTTGGAGGGACTTGCTCCACAGCAGTTTTAGAGGCAGGGCTAGCTGATGTTTGCAGTTTTTTAGCAGTTGGGCATGAAAGCCGTCTGGTCCTGCCGCAGAGTTTGGTCCAATCTTGTCGATGGCTGCTATTATGTCCTCTGTTGATACTGTTACCGAGGAGAGTTGATGTGGTGTCTCTGGAGCGTTGCCAAAGAAAGTCGTTGCATTCTCGATTTTCTTGTCTTCATTTGGCGGGCTGAAGACACTTTCATACTGCTGTTTGAGTATCTTGGCCATTTCGGTTGGGTCACTCCCAAGTTCGCCCGTAGGTTTTGCAAGTGGTCCTATTGTTGTGGTGTTCCTGAGTCTCCTTTTTGCGTATGCATAGAAGAATTTGCTATTTACTCGTATGTTTGCAACTGCTTGGAGTTCTTCGCGTGTTCTTTGCTCTTGGTGTGACTGGATGAGTTTACGTTCAACTTCATCGAGCTCTTCTTGTAGTTTGGTGATATTGTGCGCATAGCTGGTCTTCCTTTGCTTGGCTCTCAAGTACGTCCTTTTCTTCATTAGTATTTTTCTATCTCTGGGAATCTGCTTGATCTGCTTCCTGCTTGATTTGGGTGGTATGGTGTTTTTACAGGTCTCCAGGCATTGTTTCTGGAGGATACTGAGAGTTTCGTCGACGTTTTTATCTTCGAATAGTGCCCTCCAATCAGTTCCTGCCAGTTCTGCTCTCAGTCTGTCCCAGTCTATATCTTTGCTGTAGAAGTTGAGATCTTTCAGAGAGGTGCAGGGTATTTGGCTTGATTCCTGTTGACATCTTCTTGGTGGTGTGGCGGTTCTAACTTTGATGAGGCTGTGGTTGGACATTATAGTTTTTACAGTTTCGTACGAGTGTACCAGGTCGAAGTTGTTGCCAAATAGTAAGTCCAGTGTGTTGATGCCTCTTGTAGGTTCCTCGATGTATTGCTTCATGTATGCAGTGTCCATGATAGTCATTAGCTCCTTGGCTTGCTGTTTTTCATCCCTGGTTCCTCCATCTATTTTCATGGTTGCCCAATTGATGATGGGCAGGTTGAAATCTCCTGTGATGACATCTGTAGCGGGAGTTGGAAGATTTTGTAGGAGTGATTGTATTTTCTCTGTGACCTCCTTGAAAATTTCCCCTGTGGTGTTTGGAGGTCGATACAAAATTATGATGAGCATGTCGGTTTGTCTTATGTGTACTGCTAGTAGCTCTGTTGTGCCGTTTGAGAATGCAACTAAAGTTTCGGTATTTGCAGCCATATCCTCCCTTAGGTAGAGTGCTACTCCTCCGTGGCTTCTGTCCTCTCTGTCGGCTCTGAATAGAGTGAAATTATGGATATTGATCTCTGCATCCAAAATGTTTTCGTTCAGGTGTGTTTCTGTGAGGGCTAGAAAAATTGAGTTGTCTTCCTCTGCAATTTCTCCCAACATAGGGACTTTACATTGATTGTTTCGTGGGTAAAGTCCTCTGATGTTGCCCACAAAAAAACTAGTTAGTGGTAGTTGCACCTTCCTCTGTGGTTCATGTCTGGCCCCTCGGTTTGGGCTAGGAATCTCTCCATTATCACTTGAGACCGTTTTTCCACTTCCAGAAGACGTCCCATTACTACCTCAAAAAAAGCACCTTGGTCGGGCATAGCCGTGTGTACCGCTGCTGGTCTGACCTTGTGAGTTTGCTGGATGGTTGGCCAGCTTCTGAGGGCATTGCGTTGGCTCTCTATTTTTTCCTCATGTGTTGGTGTGTAAGCAAATTCCGTTTGAATGTGTCCTGTAGCGTGTTCCCTTGGTTTGTTGACGTTGTTTCTGGGCGTCAGTATTTTGGTTCCCTTGATGTGTGGAAGATTGCAGTCTCTCATAGTACATGCCCTTTTGTTGAGTGAGATTCTGCATACATATGGGTGGTAGTCGATGCACTTCCATCCACGCTTGCAACCAATTCTTTCATCCCGCCCGTGCTTCATGAATTTTGCACATATTTTTGGGTGGTCTTGTTTGCATCCCATGCCCACTACTCCATATCGGCATTCATTTCTTAGGTAGAAATTGCATACTTCCATTCTTTTCCTCCTAATATCGGTGCCCCTGTATTCAGCTCTGGGCCTAGGTCTCCATGAATTTGTATTTACAGCACTAGCCTCACCTGTTCTTCTGTATGTAGGAGCATTATGGCTGCATCCGTTGCATGTGGGGTGTGTGCTCGTTGGGGTCCCCGACCTCACCTGTCTTGCTGCATTTTGAGGGGGCTCTGCCGTGTCTGCTAGTGTTGCGGGGGGGAGGCTATGGGCATCTGGCATTGTGATGCTAATATTTCCTGGTGTGTTCCCCAGACCTAGATCTAGGCCTATAGCCACGTTTGTTGTGTTACTGGTATGGGGGTTGTCACCGTCACTCTTGCCTAAGGCTACTTCTGGGCTTATGGGTAGGCCTTGGCCTAGGTCAGTGTCCCCAGTTAATTCCTTGGTTGTTGGAGTATTGTCAGCTGGCGTGTTGGTGACAGCTTTGTTGCTCTGGAGCTGAACATGGATTTTTCTTACCTTACTTATCGCTCCAGAATTGGTTATTCGTTCCTTGTGTTGGAGAACGGCTGCTTCTGCCTACTGTAGTGTTTACTAGCCTATACCCCTTTGAAAGGACATTAGCCTAACCTAACAACCTTACCTAACCTATCCTAGTATTATAGCTTCCGAAACTTTCATCATCATTGTATTAGGCTATAATTATATGATAGCTCAGTGGTGTATGCATTATAATTTCATTATTAATGGGTAGACGTTCTTTCTAGACTGTGTGGGCCGAGTTGGTGGGCAGGGTTGTTTGTGGGTGGGCCGACTTGGTTGTGGGTGGGCCAAAATGGGGATGGGCCGAGTTGACCCTACCCCGCTAAGCCCGCTTATCGGTGATGGCACCGTGGCAACACAAAATACAGCGAAGAACTTTATTGCAAAATGTTTTTAATTTATTAGGCTTATCCGGCCTGAAAGATATAATTTTATCTTTCATAGCATCTATGCCAATTATGTTAAAATCAAAAGGGTATTCATCAGCTACATAAAAATCACCTGTGTATGTTAATGTACCGGTAGTGACAGTGACATTCTTAACATAATTATGTATATTTATCCTTAGGCCTGACTTGCCGTTAGGAGCTTTACAGTTTTTACTAGGCCTAGGGGGAACGCAGGGAAAATTGTTCACAAGTGATTTTTCAAGCGGTTCAATATTATAATTACATTTTTTAACCAAGTCTTTGGTTATAAAATTTGAAATACAACCACTGTCTATAACTACGGTGGTTTTTCTACCTCTAATAGTAGCTTTCTCCGTAAAGCGCGTTTGGTTTGGGAATGGCATCGAACAAGGCGAATTTATTATCAAAGATGGTCGAATCTTTGATAAATTTATTGTACAATAATTAGACTTCAATACGTCCATTCCCAAAATACAGATTGAGCACTTAGTAAAATGTAGATCAATATTAATGTTTACTACATCACCAGAAGATGTATTTAACTCCAAGGGTACTTTTCTTTCCAAACATTGAATATCTCTAAAGTAATATTGCAACCCTAAACTATATACCTGTTTTAGGCTTATTAAAGTGAAAGGAGATCCTGTATCCACTAAAAACGTAAAGCTTTTCATAGCAATATTAATATCGATATACGGCCTAACCTTAGCACCCTCCAACTTCCAAAACAGGTGACAAACCTTTGCCTCCATTATATAGCCTATGATATAGGTTTTTGGATTATATTACCTGTAGGCTGGTGTTATAATACACCTACGTGTATCAACTAGGTTAGGCTAGGCTACGATCTTGGGCGATATCACAGTAGGCTAGCCTATATAATAGATCAATATACCCTAATATACAATCCTACTTGTTAATATGAACTATACGATGTTCACACTATATAATCGATCAATAGAGAAAGCGCTATAAACACTAAAATACAACACAATTATATTTCTACCTGGGCCTATCGAAGTACGTCTATACTCTCCAACTTCTAATAAATTAATGAAAGGATCCGCGTCACGTGACCGGATGTCGTCTCCAAGGGGCTACTTAAGTTTTTAGTTAATTTAATATTTCATAATTTACATTCAATGATTTTATTTTCTTCTTTTTATCTTTCTTAATTAGATGTCAAACTTTTAATTATTATTTCTCTCTTCTTCCACATATTATATACAATCTCCCTTTTCTCTTCGTCCACATACTATGTAATTTATAATTAAAATAGAGGGTTAAAATTATGTATGCTGTATGAACACTCAACCAAAAATTACGTCAATAGATTAGACGATATATAATTGTAAATATGTGGTTTATATTCATACTATTTTAGATGCTTTGATTTACGTCCTACGATTGCGCGCCAAATTTCAAACCCGGACCCCCAATGAAAATCGATTGGCGCCAAATTTTCCTACAATCTCATAACATTTCCTGCCAGAATAGTCAATATCTCCCTCCCTGATCCCACCAAGAATATTTAGGCCTACACGACTTTTATTAGTCTTCAAGAAAAGCATAACAATTAAGTTTCATAACTTATTGTTAGGCAATTAAGTCAGGATATGCCAGAGTTAAACTTGCCACCTTCATATAACCAGTTTATTGCTTCACTCCACAATGCTCAAAATAAATATATCCCTAAAAGAAGATTTAGATCGACGCAGAACCAACCAAAATGGACGACTAATAAGCTAATAGATCTTATAGGAAAAAGAAAGGAATATATAGAAATTTAAAGAAAGGCGAAAACCATCTACATAATATGTAGATGGTTTTCGCCTTTCTTTAAATTTCTATATATTCCTTTCTTTTTCCTATAAGATCTATTAGCTTATTAGTCGTATATATTATATACTATCAGACTCTATCAAGACAGGTCAAAAAGGAAATCAGGAAAGCAAAAAGAAATTATGAAATAAGGATAGCCAGTGACTCAAAAAATAACCCTAAAGCTTTTTACCAACTATATAAATCTAAAGTTAGAGATGTAATAGGCCCCCTAAAAACTTCAATGGGAGAAATAACAGAAAATTATTTAGAAATGTGCAGTACATTAATTAGTCAGTTTCTTTCCGTTTTCACTAATGGAAATTTGGCACAGATTCCAGAAGTCAATATGGTATATAGTGATAGTATAGAAAATATGTAAAGTACAGTTAGTATAAGTAGAAATGATGTGCTTAAGGAAATAGACAAGACTGAAACCTCAAAAGTCGCCTGGTCCTGACGAGGTATAGCCTATGCTAGAGTATTAAAAGAATGCAGAGATGAGTTAAGTAGCCCATTAGCATTTTTATTTAACAAGTCATTAGAAACAGGTTTAGTTCCAGAATTCATAGATACGCCGACTAGAGGTATTAATATTCTTGATTTAGTTTTCAGTAACAAAGAACATATGATAAATAATGTAGAGATTGGTGACCACCTAGGAAATAGCGATCATAAATCAATTTATTTTAATATACAGTACAATGGACAGGGAATGCTAAAGAGAATACCACACTTATCCCAGATTTCAGAAAAGCCGATTATGGTGGGCTAAGAAGAGACTTAAGGGTGGACCCTATTGTTAAGCAATTAAGTCAGGATATGCCAGAGTTAAACTTGCCACCTACATATAACCAGTTTATTGCTTCACTCCACAATGCTCAAAATAAATATATCCCTAAAAGAAGATTTAGATCGACGCAGAACCAACCAAAATGGATGACTAATAAGCTAATAGATCTTATAGGAAAAAAGAAAGGAATATATCGAAAAATAAAGAAAGGCGAAAATCATTTACATATATACTATCAGACTCTATCAAGACAAGTCAAAAAGAAATTATGAAATAAGGATAGCCAGTGTCTCAAAAAATAACCCTAAAGCTTTTTACCAACTATATAAATCTAAAGTTAGAGATGTAATAGGCCCCCTAAAAACTTCAATAGGAGAAATAACAGAAAATTATTTAGAAATGTGCAGTACATTAAATAGTCAGTTTCTTTACGTTTTCACTAATGAACATTTGGCACAGATTCCAGAAGTCAATATGGTATATAGTGCTAGTATAGAAAATATGTTAAGTACAGTTAGTATAAGTAGAAATGATGTGCTTAAGGAAATTGACAAGACTGAAACCTCAAAAGTCGCCTGGTCCTGACGAGGTATAGCCTATGCTAGAGTATTAAAAGAATGCAGAGATGAGTTAAGTAGCCCATTAGCATTTTTATTTAACAAGTCATTAGAAACAGGTTTAGTTCCAGAAGCTTGGAAGCTTGCAAATGTAGTTCCGATCTTCAAAAAAGGTGATAAATCGATAGCATCCAATTACCGTCCCATTAGTCTCACATCAATCATAGGAAAGTTGCTAGAGTCTATTATTGCTAGGAAAATTAGAAGCCACTTAGTAAAATTTAACTTAATAAATTCTTCTCAGCATGGATTCACTCAGGGATGTTCTTGCCTTACTAATTTGCTTAGCTTTTTCTCAGAGGTATATGAAGCAGTAGATAGTGACAAGTCATATGATATTATTTATTTAGATTTCAGTAAAGCTTTCGACAGAGTCCCTCATGAGAGATTGATGAGAAAGGTTGAGGCACATGGAATAGGAGGGTCGTTGTTGGGATGGATTAGGTCATGGCTAATTGGTAGGAAACAGAGAGTCAGCATAAATGGTACCAAGTCAGAGTGGGGAGCAGTCAAAAGTGGTGTCCCCCAGGGATCGGTATTAGGTCCCCTGTTGTTTCTTATATACATAAATGACCTAGATTTAGGTATAACTAGTAGGATAAGTAAATTCGCAGACGATACTAAAATGGGGAGATCAATTGATTCAGATAGCGATATAGAGTGCCTCCAAAGGGATCTAGATACCTTACATGAATGGTCAGTAAATTGGCAGATGAAGTTTAACATTGACAAATGCAAGGTATTAAAGATAGGGAGGATGCAAATAAATGTTAAATATAAAATAGCAAATTTAGAATTAGAAAATTCAGACTGCGAGAAAGATCTAGGTGTGTTTGTTAGCAATGATTTGAAGCCTAGAAAACAGTGTATAAGCGTTCGTAATAAGGCAAACAGGATTCTCGGGTTCATCTCTAGGAGTGTGAGTAACAGAACTGCTGATGTTATCTTAAAACTTTACTTGTCATTAGTGAGACCCCATATGGATTATGCTGTCCAATTTTGCTGTCCTTATTACAGAATGGACATAGATTCATTGGAGAGAGTACAGCGTAGAATGACAAAAATGATCCATAATATTAGAAATCTTCCGTATGAAGAAAGGTTGAAGAAATAGGTTTACATTCGTTAGAGAGACGCAGAGTTAGAGGGGATATGATAGAGGTGTTCAAGTGGGTTAGTGGGATTAACAAAGGGGACATGATAAATGTACTAAAGCTGCAGTGATAACTAAAGAACTCGTACCAATGGTTTCAAATTAGATAAATTTCGTTTCAGAAAAGATATAGGCAAATATTGGTTTGGTAACAGAGTTGTAGATGGGTGGAATGGACTACCAAGTGTTATAGTGGGATCAAAAACGGTAGGGAGCTCTAAGATAAAATTGGATAAGCATATGGACGAGAAGGGTTGGGTGTGAAGGGGGATCAGCCGGGTTGGGCCAATCAGCGCTCTGCAGACCCCCGTAATCCTGCGTTAATCTCTAACTGTTTTGGTAAGATGATCCTCAGGGTATTAGAGGTTGAGCCTATAATTGGGCTTTGTAATTGGGGTTGTGTGGGACAGGGATCTGCCTTGCTTAGGCCAATCGGCTTTCTGCAGACTCCCATTTTCTTATGTTCTTATGTTCTTTACAGTAGTTTGGGACTTGGGAGGTCGAGTAGTAAATAATCATGCCTGGAGAACTGAAACACATCCTGAAGTTCAAAAAGCTGACTGAACAAGCCTTTGCGCCCACCAAAGGCTCCAAGTATGAACATAAGAACATAAGAAAATGGGAGTCTGCAGAAAGCCGATTGGCCTACACAAGGCAGATCCCTGTCACATCCAACCCTAATTATAATCCCAGCTTAAAAACACCATTAGGACTGACCTCACCGAAACGATCAGAGGTCAGAAAAACGGGGGTCTATGCCTATCTAATTTTATCTTAAAGCTCCTTATCGTTCTTGATCCCACTATAGCACTTGGCAACCTATTCCACCTATCCACAACTCTGTTACCAAACCAATGTTTGCCTATATCTTTCTTGAAACGAAATTTATCTACTGTAATTTGAAACAATTTGTACGAGTTCTTTCGCTATCACTGAGCTTTAGTAGGCCTACATTTTTCATGTCCCCTTTATTAATCCCACTAACCCACTTGAATAGCCTACCTCTATCATGTCCCCTCTAACTCTGCGTCTCTCTAACTAAAATACCCCCAAAACCGCGCCTGTCACCGGGTCAAGGCCAGAAAATCACCCCCCAAGAGAACACCGGAGGGTCGCCCCTATTACCCTGGGAACTTCCACCAACCCGGCAGGAAAAGCAAAAAGACAGAAGACAACCCGTCCGAAAGTACTCTATTTACAACCCTTCTAAATAAAAACCTGTACAAACCACATAACAATATATATGCAAACTCTTGTAAATAAAACCATACCATTTTCATCTGTGTTAAACAATGTAGAATACCTAGAACTAAAATAAGAACGCATGACACCATAACCACATGAACAAAAATAAGCTAACACCACCAAAACAGCAATAGAACAAATACAGAGTCAATAACTAAACAAATAAAGAGCTTGTAAAGTACACAACTCTACCATAGCCACAAAAGGAATACCTCCGTCACGCACACTATTCATTTGATCACAGGCTTGATCAATCTATTGACATACACTCATGTAAGCCTACACGCCTTACTTTTTGGATAACACTGTATCCCCTTCTCTCATAAAAACGCAGCCAAACCACACGACTGTCCCTATTCCAGGAGTAGAGGAATTCCACCTCTATGCCGATGCTATAACACCACAACCAAACTCCAAAAATAGCCTTACCACCAGGTACACTGATACCCCTAGAAATAATTAACCTCTCAGAACAGTCAACCTCACGCTCGATGATCTAATAAGCGAGGAGGTTCTAATTCCATCTATAATAAATGTGTACCAA
Organism: Paralithodes platypus; assembly: GCA_032716605.1. NCBI lineage: Eukaryota > Metazoa > Arthropoda > Malacostraca > Decapoda > Lithodidae > Paralithodes > Paralithodes platypus. The sequence goes on from CM064525.1 coordinate 1,590,102, forward strand.
TCAAATCAATTACCAAAAGACCCTTACAGTCCATAAAGGTCACTATCGACCTTCCCTCAAAACCACCATTGCCATGCCCCACATAGCCTCACTCAGGGCCCCCTCAACTCAACCCCCAGAGTTCGGTTATTTCAACAAATATCACTATTGCACATGCTTGATCAAGGTTCTCCCTTGTTATATCCCCTTGAAATAAGATTTTATTTATCACATAAGATCCACTAACCATAACAACCCTCTCTAACGTACAACCCCGACCCGAGAATGACGGGCCGTGCGAGGCTAGAACCACAACCTCTTGCCCCCCTAAAAAGACTGCTACCCCCTTGACCTGGACACAAAAAGAAATCAACTTCCACCACCACCCTTAGTTCAACTCAGTAATACCAAGTATCAAATCCTATCAACCCTAACTATGAGTGTATATAACTCGAAACTAGAACCCTCTAACAGACCAAGTTAACTTAGAAAACTCTATGCCCATATTTTTAAGGTGCGGCCCATCCCCCCCCATACCACAGGGGACCCAACCACCCCCAGCACACGCGCCCTGCCACGCGTAGCAATAACCTTGACCCCGACAGCGACCCACCACCATCCTTGCCAAACACCAGCTGAGTCTTGATCTTAGTATGAGCCAACCTCTAATTGATTCAAGTCTGCTATACTCTCTGACCATTAGCAATACCTAAGACTATATACCTAGCATACCAGCTAAAGAAGTGAAATAAAACCTTTGTGTAACTCCGACAACACCACCCAACATTGGCCTGTACTGCTCCACACAAAGTAGTTCACCCTCAAACATATACCACCATACCAAACGAGACTACTAACTCTTAGTAAAGTCAAAGCACTAAAGAATAACACCTGTGATAAAGGCACACCCGTTGAAAGTACTAAGACCCCCTTGATATTCCCCGCAAGTTCACCAGAATAAATAAACCCCTTCATAACTCTGACATTCATTAGTACCACAGTCCACCACCACCCCCTTGACCAGCCATATAAATGCTTCCGCAAGGACCAAACTCGGCAGTTATAATTTAGCTTTCCATCACCGGCCTCCCGCTCTGTAGAAAGTCTAGTTGTACTCCCAAACTCAAGAAGTTACTGATAATCGGCATCCCGTAGTCTTTAATATATCTGTGAGCTATAACTAAACCTTTTGTGAATTCAGTATTACTTACGGCATCCTGTTCGGTAGTATTGGAAACCCAGATTATAGGTTTGAGTCCCGAAGGGAAGAACGAAAACCTAATATTTAGTAGTGGCCCCGGAATCATTGACGATGCGCCTTATGTAGGTAATGGCCAATCTTTGAACTCCAGCTTGCTTGTTCAAACTTCCCGCCCGGGGAGACTCCAAATACGATTGCCTTACATCGTGAGCAAAATGCTCTTAATAACCACTCACGGACTCGTCCTTATGATGTGGGTACCACTACTAGAAAAACTAGTAAAATAAATAAAGAATACAAATTAAAATTAAACTTGACCTAGCTTTGCGCTTCCCGTGCGTCTGCTTTTGGGTACAGCTCGCCATCTTGTTCACAGCGAGTGCTCCTTCTTAATCTGACATATCGAGACTTCTCAAAAATTTAGCAGATGAATGGGAAGGGGATGGAAGGGAGGGCCAAAATCGTCAATGATTCCGGGGCCACTACTAAATATTAGGTTTTCATTCTTCCCTTCGGGACTCAAACTTATAATTTATTAGTGGCCCCTTCATCATTGATGATGTGCATGAAATCTCAAGACTGGAGTGGGGACATTCATCATAAACATTACATACCACTACTAAACCCGTTAAGGTCCCCGTAAACATGTATACTAATCAGGTTAGTTTAATATCAAAGCAAATATAAAAGGGGGTTACAGGCGGCGTTTGTTAAAGGAAGCCTGTGGTGTTAGCACCTTTAAGTTTGATAGAACAGTCCTTAGCTAGGATACTCCCCCCCCCCCCTTTTTTACATCACAAAATCAGCTTAGAACTAGACTTTCTGCCTTAATGCTACACATGTACGAGAAGGTTTCATGAGATTGACGGACAGGTAACGTGTGAGAAAAGTATGATTTGATGACCACAATTGGGTCTGCTGAATATCCTCTAGGGAGTAATTATGGAGGAATCTAAGTGATGCCACCCATTTACGGATATCGTGTGATCTTGCCAACACGCCCGGATTACTCTCTCGAATGACTTCCACTATCAACGCAGCTAGCCGGCGTTTTTGTAATCGAACACCTGTCCGTGAAAACCAGAGGGCTCCCGCCTGTGATGGCCGGGAAGCCCGCATAAATAACCTAAGTGACTGCACTGGATACAGTAAATGGTGCCTGTCACCTTGTTTCAGAGCCGGAATTTCGAACTCTGTAAATACATGATTAGAATGTTCATTCTTAGCAATTAAGTTAGGAGCAGGAGCAATATGTACACCCATGTTGCGCCATGAAAATCTTAGACAGTTTGGCTCCGAACTCATCGCCGCCAACTCAGACAACCTGTCACCGGCTCGCTTGGTGTAGTGACTAGCGTCTCGGACTTCCACCCAGAAGGCCCGGGTTCGCGCCCACGCTCGGCGCATTAAAGATTTTTCAGAAGCACTGAGTCGTTACCATCCCTCATGAGCAAAGGGATGGGGTAGTAGTAGAGGACCCCAATGGAAATACGCCTAATCGGCCTTATTGAGCTATCCTTAGCTGGCTTAGCATGCGCTAGCTTTAAGAACTATTCACCCGTAGCCAGTGTCATTAGAAAAATGGCCTTTTTAAGTATTAGGTCAAAGGGAGGATCCTTGCAATATTTACGGGACTGAAGCATCTCAAGGGCCAGATCAAGAGACCAGGTGGGTGTGAGTTGACGAGGAGGGCGAAGCTTGAAACACGACCTCATGAAACCCTTTTCCTCCGCCTCCGGTAGCCTACAGACAGACCCGTTAAATCTAAAAAAGGTGTCCTAATTGCCGTGAGGTGATTCCTTAATGTGACAACTGACAACTTTCGAACATTGAATAGGTAATTTAAATACTTAAACACCAGAGCCACTGAGGACTGTTGTTGACCAGTTTCTACAATCCATGTAGGCTAGTAAATGACTTTGTGTGATTGGTACTGCCGTCGGGTTGATGTAGCATACTGATTAATCAACTTGTGAGTCACGGTTTCCCCAAACTGGCCTAGCCACTTGGCCTTCTGAATATCCACAAGGCGAAAGTCAGCGAGGTCTTGAGGTTTCCAATTGTCTCTAAGTGGAAGTACGAGATCGGGAGCGACACCGGGTTCTCGCACCACATCTTCAATTGGTTGTACCACACTTGAGCCGGCCACAAGGGCGCGATCATCGAGACCATGCCCCGATAATCCCGTAGTTTTTGAACTACTTTGCACATTGGTGAATGCATGTTACATTTATGATGGTGAAAGTGACACAGCGTTTTAAAATAATGTAGTAAAGTTGTTAACTTCAAATTACTTGTTCTGTACTATTTAGGTTTAAACAAGCTATTATGTTTATACAGTCATAAAGGTCATATTTCAATGGTGAGGTCAAGTATAGCAAACATGTAAACTTGTGTTCATTAGTGATTATATTTAGCATTTTCTGGCTAGCCCATAATATTCAGATTTTAAAAGACTTTGATGTCCTTTATTTTATTCTTCTTAATAAATATAATGTTTCTAGATAAAGTAAAGCAAAACAAAATTAAATGGACACTATAACCAGTGTTTTAACGTAGTAATAGAATAAAGCTCAACACAATAAAATGTGGAGTTTATTAAAGGAAAAACGGTGTGGTGAGAGAGATGGCGTAACATAGGAACAGTCTCTTCGGCCTTCGCAGTCACTCGATCAGTCGGTCGGTACGGTATAGCCTACAGAAGATTTTAGGACGTATAGCCTATAGGGCCTACTCATACGGAGATCCGACCACGAACGACCGCAACTATGGCTGACTATCATGACATTGAGGTAGTGTATTAACTGGAATATGGTAGCTATAAGAGTTATAAGGCAGCTTTCTAGGGCCTTTCCTAGCTGATGCTGAGAGGATTGGGTTCTAGTCATGTGGTGATGGGCTGGTCTATCAGAGTGAGAACTGAGCCATCTCTGCCATACCCATAGCTTACTCCGACTGTTCCTTTTACTTGATATATTTTCTAGATCTCAAGTGACGGCGTCTCTTCCGTGGATTGACCTCCCAATCTACCAAGATTGGAAGCCAAAGCGTCACATTTTTCCTTTGCCTCTCAACTTTCTCTTCATAATTGCTGAGGGGCACATGGCCCTGGGTGGGGCTTTGGTTTCCCGGGCATTTTTGCACCCTCCTCAACTCCCCGCCATGGAGTGGCTTCGGTCACCCAGGCTTTATTGTGGTCGGCAGGGAGGGTTCTGTGGGAGCGCTCGGTTATGGCCTTGGCCTTGCTCGGGGACTTGGGGCTGTTCGGCCAGGCAGCTTGGGGAACAACAACAACAACAACAACTCGTTCCGCCAGGTACGAGTTGGCGAGGTAGCCTACGTCGAGTTATCCCGCACCCCACAAACTTCGAAGTGGATAGGCCTAGGCCTGTGTTAAAAAAACTTTTGGCCGTCACTCGGTGTTATGCCCTGTTTTTCTACAGGATTAACTTGGGTAATGTGAGTTCTAACTGACTGGGTATAGAAGGCTGCATGCACAAAACAAGGTATGAGGAATAGAGAACACAAAATAAGCACACAGTAACAAGACACACGATCACTTTTATTGATGTACACACTTCTATAGTTTTCTTGATGATGATTAATATGAAGCATAAGAAGATATGAATACTCGTACAAGACAAATGATAGAATTGAACAACACTAGCATTAAGTGGATCTGGATGGAGCCTAGTCTCCCACTTCCAACGTTCAGGTATTAATCTTCTGATCACTGGCTTTATTCACAAGTTTATATACTGGAGACCATAAATGTTGCTTATAGATTCATATTCACTGTTAGATTTATCACGGGTAGCTCTGGTGCACAAGTAGTAGTTCACAGACTTGATTAGACACACGTGTTTTAGAGCACGGGAATTCTAGTAACCTCAGGGGGGTACTGATCTAAGTTTTATATTCTTGTATCAGAAACACATAGAACGCAAATCAGTGGGCGAACATCAGATATCCTAGGGTTTCACTTCTATGTAATAATATCTGGATATATGGGTAATTACGAGAGTTAATATCGCCTGTTAATTAATAAACACTGATACGCTTAGCACTTCCTAATGGAATGGTTATATATGAATTATACTGGGGAAAAGATATAGCCACTTCATAGAAATATTAATAAGTGAGTCTCTAAATAGCACTGTAACACTGTAGCACTGATAGAGTGAATCTTGGGTAATATTTGATTGGTCTGGTCCTGGTTATCTTGCGTCCGTGATGTTGGGGGCTAACGACTGGTTCCGCGGCCGTCCAGATGGTCCATATGTAGAAAGTTCTCAAGACGGATCTCTTAGCGATCGTTGATGGTTACACTCTTATATACCCTCTGGTTTCTAGACCTGAATCACAGATATTAGGATCTTCCTGTCAATCTGGATTGGAATTAACGCCAAGCGCATCTCACGTCGATCGCTCAGCTTCCCGGTCTGTATGAAGGTTATAAGGTGTACGTAGATTTCTTTTACGTAGACAGATCCTTCTATCTAAATCTGCCACGGAGTCTGCCGGCTCTGGAACTCAATTCTCAGGAACAAACAATGATAGAGCTAGAGGTCAACACAAGGGACCAGCCACTGTTTGGTGTCTATCTTTCAACTGATTTTACTGGGGGCTGGAGCTCGGTTGTTGTTGTTGTTGTTGTTCCCCAAGCTGCCTGGCCGAACAGCCCCAAGGCCCCGTTGCAGGCCAAGGCCATAACCGAGCGCCCCCACAGAACCCTCCCTGCTGACCACAATAAAGCCTGGGTGACCGAAGCCACTCCATGGTGGGGAGCTAAGGAGGGTGCGGAAACGCCCGCAAAACCAAAGACCGACCCAGAGCCCTGTGCCCCTCAGCAATTATGAAGAGAAAGTTGAGGGGCAAAGGAAAAATGTGACGCTTTGGCTTCCAATCTTGGTAGATTGGGAGGTCAATCCACGGAAGAGGCGCCGTCACTTGAGATCTAGAAAATATATAAGTAAAAGGAACAGTCAGAGTAAGCTATGGGTATGGCAGAGATCGCTCATAGGTTCGGTTTTGGACCCTGTAGGCAATAGGAACCTCGAGTTTTGATGGACTTATTTGAGCTCTCAATTGATACGGGAACTAGGTAAGGTGGTGATTACTGTTGTGGCACATGGCTATATGGAGCCTTCATAATGTGATATAACTGAGCCTTAGTAAGAGGTACTATTTTGGCTATACTGGAAGTATTTAGGGGAGAGAGACTGGATCTACTTTGTGAGGAGGTTTGGGACATCTGTGATAGGAGCGTCTCTCTTAGATTGCTCAGTCTTCATTCTATGGTATAGCTGAGGTGCTAATTTGGTTATCGGAGTATGCAAGAAAGGTTAATGGGTTATTGTGGTTTAATAGAGGTTAGTAAGGGTGTTAGTCATACATGGTTAGTTCATTGATAGGAAGAATTCCTGTGCTACCTGGCAATGACCCGGAAGTCAAAACAGGGGTCAGGTGTACCTCCGCAGGGGTAGGGGTCTCCCTCCTCGGGTGGGTGAAAGGGGTAGGCACGCGTCCTCTCTCTGTGATGGTCGTCTGGGCGGCTGTGGCTGGGGGCTTGCCATATTACAAGTGTTTGTAATAACCCTCTGTTTATGAGACAGATGTGGGTGTTCGTAATACCAAAACCGAAGGTGCCTTGATCAGCTGGTTTAATTGGTTGGGTTGTTAATTGCATGGTTTGTTGGATGTGGTGGAGACTGGGTTGCTAACTCTGCCACATTTATCTGGAAGTATGGCAATAGAGGTTAGTCACTGGCAAGGCGGCTAGCCTCGCACTGATGATCATTTGGTACAGGGTTGTGAGGGAATAGATGGCATGCAAAGGGTTAGTAAAGTTCTAATGGTGTTCCTTCCTACTGGGGGAAGGTAGGCTGGATTATGGAGTATATATACAAAAGGTTTGAGAATGTTAGTAACGGAAAAGTTAAGGATATTCAGGGGGTATGGTGGAGAGGCTAGGTCAGGAGGGAGTCGAGGAGCGTGGGGGGTTAACGAGAGGGAGAGGGTTAAGGGGGGCTACGTGGAAGTTCGACCCTAAGGTCTCTGGGCGTAGGGGTGGCATTAGGCTACAGTTGGTATCTTAGACTGGGGGTTAACAACAGGGAAGGTAGGTTAATCAAACGCTACCGGGGGATGAGCAATAGGTGGTGGTATATGAGTCTGGAAATTATAGAATCATGTGGACTGTGGGGAAGATGAGGTTAGCTGTAGGTGTGTGCTTGACTGTGGATAAAAGTAGAGAAAAACATAGTGTATTATTACTCGTCAATACGATGGTTATGGACACTATTAGTTGACACGATTTCTTGCTGATCTAGTTGTCCCTGGGAACTGCGTTTTCAATGAAATATATACCAAAGAAAGCGGCAGTTCGTTGGGTTAGCTTCGTTATTGTTTCGTGGTAGATATGCGTCGAGACAATGGTAAAAGAGGGTTATCTATACAATCTCTGGTTGGGGTAAGAATTAGAGTTACTGCATGGTTGCTAACATCTTCAGTCATTATCTCTGTCTAGGTCTTACAGGAATAATAGTTATATATACAATGGTGTACTCGTGGGTATCATCGTGTACTTAATCTAGGGGGGGGGGGGTTCTTACATAAGATTCCCTAGTTTGATGAACATGGAGTAGAATTGGGCTACAGGAACAATGGAATTTCCTATACCATCTCGTCTGTGCAGGAATATAGTTACTGGATTGCTCGCGGCATCTTCAGTCGTGAGATCTGGCAAGATAGGGCAGGTGTAATGGTTGCACGATGGTGTACCCGTGGGTATTATAGTTTCTTATCAATTATGACATGGGGGTTAACAAATTACTTCTCGGATGGAAGAACATACATAGATTTATGGGGGTGGTTTGTCTTCAGAAACTTAGTCTGGCAAGACAAGGTATTTTAGGGTATGTTGATATTGATATCTTAACTTAGGGACAGGGCATGGGTGTATTAAATTAAGGTGTATTCATGTTCATCATCATGTAGGTAGAGTCTGGCGGGTAAGAGGTGTAGGACACGAGGGGTAGTGGATACGCGAGGTGGGGGAAGGGTCAGTGGTTAGAAGCGATAGGCAGGTGTGGTTTGGAGCTGCTTAGCCCTGCGGGCTTCGGCCTGTCTGAACTGGTTGGCTTGGTGCCTTCTCTCCTTCTTTCTTCTCTCACGCTGATCTATGGGGTGTCTGCTCTCACCTGGTCCTTTCGTTCTGTGGGCCTTTCCATCGGGTGTTTCTGTTCCCGTTTCTTTGTTGTTCTCGCTCGTGGCTTCCGTGGTGGGCTTCTCGTTCTGGGGCATTTTAGTATCATCATCACATTCCCCAAACCCAACAAAGACCCCACGCTACCCTCCTCGCACCGCCCCATCACACTCCTTTGCTCCTCCTCCAAAGTCATGGAACGCCTAGTATTACAACTAATTACACCTGACCTACCCCTAGCTCCAACACAACATGGCTTTAGGCCACTGCACTCCACAAACACTCTTCTCACAGACCTTACACAAAGAGATTTTGACGGCATCAACTCAGCTAGATCACCACACAGATCACTATTAGCCACACTCGACATTAGTAAAGCCTTCGATGCCATCCCCCGCCACAACCTAACAAACAAAATCTACAACACAAACATGCACAACAACACAAAAAGGTGGCTGGCCAACTTCCTAGCAGGCAGATGTGCACACGTATCTTTTGCCGGTCAGTCATCTAAAATCAGAAACTTTCCAAACGGAGTCCCACAAGGATCCGTCCTATCGCCCGCACTCTTCAATCTGTACATGCACGATATAACCACACCCAATACGCCCCAAATAAACTTAGCCTCCTATGCAGATGACATAACACTCACATGCACACACCATGACCCAAAAAGAGCAACAGATCTCCTTCAACCCTATCTCAACACACTACATGGCTGGTGCACTACAAACAGACTTAATCTAGCCCCAGCCATATCCACCGCAACCCTGCTCACAAGCTGTATAGGAGAACACGAATACATCCCTCAACTCACCATAAACAACACACCCCTAACACATACACACACACCCAAAATCCTAGGAGTAACATATGATACTCATATGACATTCAAACAGCACACCACAAACATTAAAAAGAAACTGACACCCAGACTTAACGCCCTCAGGTCACTTGCTCACACAAAATTTGGACACAACAAAGAAACTACCACCACAGTATATAAACAATACATAAGATCAGTGATGGAATACGCAAGCCCAGCCTGGGCTTCTAACCTAGCTGAAACACATCATAAGACCTTACAGACTATTCAAAACAAAGCCCTGAAGATTATTACAGGCTGCACAGCTACTGCACCCACAGATCACCTACATCAAGAAACCAAAATCCTCAAAGTCAAAGACCATCTGGACATGAGAGGCACTCAATTCCTGGCAGCAGCCTCCACGAACGAAGACCACCCACTAAACTACATGGCAACACACCCACAGACACCAAGAAATATCAAAACAACACCCAGCACACGGTATCACACACAATTATTGTCCTCTCTCCCTCCCTGCCCACCCCGAACCAACTTCCAGAAGCACATCCATACTCATATCTCTCACCAATCCATCCACTCACTCACAGACAACACGCAGCTGCATGCACGACCTCCCGAAATCCATCCTTCCGAATCCTCCCTTCCTCGCGAGGACAGAGTCCACCTGGCCAGGCTGAGATGCGGACACCATCCAGCTCTCCTGAGCTATCAGAAGAGACTGGATGACTCCGTTGTCGACGCCTGCCCGGGAATCAGGCCGGGATGTAACACAGCACCCCATACCATTAAACACATCATAGAAGACTGCATTTCACACAACCACTTACACCAACAACACAATCTACACTCAATGAGAGCTCTGTGGGAAAGCCCAATCGTGGCCATGGCCTTCCTCAGGGACTCGGGGCTGTTCGGCCAGGCAGCTTAGGGAACAACAACAACAACAACAACCCCCTTAAAGTCCAGGATTTGGTGTGCACTTTTATTGTCCATTTTCTATAGCCAACATTTCTGGGAAACTTTTGCAATGAGAGTGGAAATCAACCTGACAATAGATATAGTAAGGTGACATTATTATAAGTGAGAGAGAGAGAGAGAGAGAGAGAGAGAGAGAGAGAGAGAGAGAGAGAGAGAGAGAGAGACAGAGAGAGAGAAGCTATTTTTCAACATTCATATAAAAAACTTAGAAGTGTCAATAAATGCTTGTGTGTGATCCTGGCTTTGTTTCATTAATTAGGTCTACTGTATTTGTAAGTTAATTGGTGTGTTGGTGATATGAATTTAGTATACTATAATTCCTCGGTCAACCCCTTCTATACCGGCGATGTCTTTTTTAACCCCCAAAGGACGGGGCCGTTTGTAACGTCAACTACCTGGCAGGCAGGCATATTTACCGTAAATGAGCTTCATTCCATGCTCTTTTTTCATGCATAAAGAAGAGCCAGAGCATAATACAATGATGTATCCGTGAAAGGGCAATAATAAAGCTTTCCAATGACACCTGAATCATCCTTGTACAACCACGAGTTATCCTGTAGCGACCGCACAACCTGAAAAATCCCAAAATAAGGTAATTTCCCCAGTTTTTTCCTTATCTCGCGAGGCCGAGTGTTAAATGTTGCAGTGGCGGCACTGTGGTTGTGCCGAACGGTCAGAGCCCGCCTATCGTCCTCCCAACGCGTGGAATCTCTCTCAAAGCCGATAATGTGCTCAAAATGCCGCCCGTCATATGACGGGCACCGGAGGATAGTCCATTTATCTCTCGCCCGTCATATGACGGTCACCGCGGCTTGAGTGTTAATTTTATTCTAGCTATATATAGATGATTTTCTGCAGTTTAGGAAGGGTCTGTGGTAGTACGGTTAAATATGCTAATTTGAAGCCATATAATTGCTAGAGAGCCTTCCAGACCTATTTGAGTTCTGTATGGAGATCATGATAATGGAGATCATGGTGGTGGGCTGGATCTATCAGAGTGAGGGTTGGTGTCCTCTACTTCCCATAGCCGTTTTCTGACTGTACCTTTATCATAATTCTTATTTCTAACTTTTTTCTTGAGAGTGGTGAAGGCAGTGGGGCCATAATGGTGTGCCCCATGTTTCCCTAGTGTCTTACTCTCACAGCCCACTGGCACAAGTTGGCCTTTCTCTCTCTGGCGTAGGGATGCGGCGACCCCACCGCCCGCCACTTTGGTGGTGCAATCAGCCTCTGGAGCAGTGGACCACTGGTTCCCATTTCCAGAAAATTCCTGTGCTTGGTATGCTTCCAGCCAGGGCCCCACTGGGGTAAATAAAATAGCAAAACAGTGGTGGAACTGCCATCCGGGTGAGGGACTGCTCTGGGTCTGCTCCTTCAGTGTTCATGGTTATAATCCACTTAGTGGAAATGGCACTGTGGAGTGGGTCAGTCGGGGCATGTCTGGGAGCCTGGAGGCAGTTTCTGCCATGGCCATCCCTTTTGGGGCGCTTCCTCTGGAAGCGAGGCGTCAGATTTGATGATGATGATGATGATGGAGATCAGTGGTCTGGTTAACCTGCCCTACTTAACTTACTTAGAGATCCTTGCAAAGCTTAATAAACTCGCTTAGAATAGAAGGTCACCGGCACTGCACAGGTTAAAATTGTAGCTACATTTCTGAAAATCAAGACTTTTAAATTTAAACTTTAACCCGTTCAGTTCCAGTTCCTTCCTCTTCATTTTATACTGGCTACTAATAGACGATTATATTGTTTCAGAATGGCCTCCAGCAATGAACAGGCTTCAAACTATCTTGATTAACCCTTTTGACTACCACAGATCCTTCTAAGCTGCACAAAATCGGACGGCGCTACCTGGGGTCTGTCCCAGGTAGTTATTTTCACGTTTTTTTTAAACTAGGGTTTTCTCTTATTTTTAATCAGATACAAAATACAGGTGTTTTTGTTTTTAATTATTGGTTACTTCCACTGAAATGGCAGCAGGCAAGCAGAGTTGTAGTTGTGGGAAGGTTGTGGGCAAGGCCAAATCGCTGGGCTGCTACTCGTGTGGTACCTATTTTCACGTTAACTGTATAAATGTTGATGATGAGGACCTCAGAGTACTTGCAAAGAAGAAACCTGGATTTAAATGGCATTGCACTGTTTGCGATACCACCCCCCTGGCTGCAAAGGATGCAGCAATTAGTCAGCAGACCTTGGATGACCTGACGGCTGCCCTAGTTGGTGAAGTGAAGACTGCCATTGTAAACGAAGTGAAGGGTGCCCTTGCTGCGGTGGCCGTGGAGATAGAGAGTATTGGTAACAGAATGGATATCCTTGAGACTAAAGTTGCTGCCCCTGACATTCCCTTGTTTGCCAAGATAGTTCAGCAAACATTTGAAGAGACCAAAAAGGAGCTGACCAAACGCACCACTGAGGTGGTAGATGGTGGAAAGAAAAAAACTGTCTGGGACCATCAGGTCCTGGTAGTGAAGCCAAAAGACCGATCCTCCGAGCCAGTAAGCCCACCAGATACAAAGGCAATCGAGACTGCTTTGGCTTCGGTTCCGGTTAACAAGTTAACTAGAACTGATTCAGGTGTACTGGTGGTACGACTTCCATCCAAGAAAGCCAAAGAAGATGCAGGAAGGGCCATCAATCAGTGTTTGGGGGTGGACAGTGCCTTCAGTGTCTCCGAACCAAAGAAGATGATGCCAAAAATGACTCTGGTAGGCATTGCTAATGACGCTGAGGATAATGAGATCATTCCCAGCATCCTCAACAAGAACCCAAGAATAAAGTCCCTGGTCGACGATGGCTTAGCTATGAATTTGCTATTCACCAAGCAAAAGAGTGATGCACACACAAAGACTGCGGTAGTAAAAATGTCACCTGAAATACGCTCTTCCATTGTGGATGATGGCAATTCTGTGTATGTTGGACTTGTGAGATGTCGTGCATACGATCGCTTCTGGGTAACACAATGTTACCATTGCCAGGGCTTTGGTCATACCAGTGACAGGTGTTATCGGAAAAATGAGGATCCAAAATGCAACTTCTGTGCCGGTACTCATAACTCAAAAGACTGCACCAACAAGACTTCCCCCAAATGTATAAATTGTATGAGCTCCACATCAGTTATGGAGCCGCCAAATCATTTCGCCTCAAGTAGAAATTGTCCTCTAATGACAGCTCAGAGAAATAAAGTTATTGAGAACACCAATTTTGTAGGTTCAAAAAACTGAAAAATGCACATGGGAGCCGGTTGAAACTGGATCTGTTGAATGTTCGTTCCTTGCGTAACAAAATGGATCATATTTGCAAGATCTTGGATGAACATAACCTTGATGTATTATGTCTCACTGAGACCTGGTTGCTCGAGTCAGATCTGAATATTATCCAGGCGGCATTGCCTAAAACCCATTCCATAATAAATGTTCCTAGGCCTAGGGGAGATCATCCGGGTGGTGGAGTGGCAGTTGTCTACTCCACATCTCTGGTGAATATCTTGCAAATAAGCCATAACCCAGCCCCTCTTTATTATGAACTGTTGGAAGTGGAAATAAAGCTCCATCAACAAATTCTAAGAATGGCAGTTGTCTATAGGCCTGGCCATCGTGGCACAGATAGGGGTTTTATGGAAGAGTTTGGGCAGTTTCTCGAGGAATTTTCTGCTAAAACCGGAAGACTTTTGATATGTGGAGATTTTAATTACTGGGTTGACAGCCCTCATCTGAAGCCATTCTCTCCTGAGTTCCTTGAGTTGACTGATCAGAACAATTTTGTAAACCATGTGTCCCACCCAACTCATATCTTAGGACACACCCTTGACTTGGTTTTCTCTCCTGTGGGTTGTGGTGGTGTTCTGGATGTTGATGTTGAGATTGCTGACCCTAATACCTCTGATCATGCTTTGATTACTTTCAGCTTTGATTTCCCTAAGCCACGTGAAAAAGTAATCAGATTTAGAAATTATAAAAATGCAGACCAAAATTTGGCTAGCAGTGAAGTAAAACAGTACTTGGGAAGTATTGATACTTCCAACCTTACTTCAGATGAGCTGGTGGAGGTACATGGAAATGCACTTAAATTAGTGTTCGATCATCACTGTCCAGAAGTAGAGAAGAAAATCATAGTACGAGATGATTCACCCTGGTATAGCACTCGAGTTCAATTTCTTAGAAGAGCGCGTAGAAGAGCTGAACGTGAATGGCGGAAAAATAAAACAGACTCTACATGGTAGCAATATCTGTCAGCCAGAAGAGCTGTGGTCCACACAATCAAAGATGAAAAGAAAGTGTATTATCAGGGAAAAGTTGACTCATGTGGTAACGACCAGAGGAGGTTGGCTTCAATTGTAAACAGTTTACTTGGAAAAACAAGAGTCAGCTTAAGACCTTCTGTACCCGATGCCGAGTTGGCTGCCAACTTTGTGGCATTTTTTGCTGGCAAGATAACTCGCATAAGACAGGAACTGGATGCTTCTGTTGGTGAAGAACTTTCAGTTGTACTCCAACCCCGACACATTCCTAATAATGTCCTCTCATCCTTTCACTCAGTAGAGGTGGACATGATCTCGTCCTACATAAGAAACCTCAATAAAACATTTTGCCCGTTGGATCCCATAAATGTTTCCAAGCTACCAAGAGTCTATGATCACACAGTTGAGTTTATTTCCAAAATAATTAATAAGTGCTTCTCTGAAGGTAGCTTCCCACATTCTGAAAAGCATGCACTACTCCGACCTACTCTAAAGAAACCTGGACTTGATGTTGAGAACATGTTGAACTATCGTCCTGTCTCCAACCTGTCCTTCATATCAAAGATATTAGAGCGTGCAATACTTGACCAATTACAACCACTACTTCAGCAGAATGAAACTATCCCAATTTTTCAGTCTGCTTACCGACAGCATCATTCAACTGAAACAGCATTGATTAGAGTACATAATGATCTAGTTGAGAACATTTGCAATGGTGTGGCCTCACTATTGGTCTTGCTTGATCTCTCTGCGGCCTTTGACACAGTGGATCACGAGTTGTTATTGAGTGATCTTTATGATTGTGGTGTGCGTGACTCCGCTCTCTTGCTTCTTGGGTCACTTGTCAGGTAGATCCCAGAGTGTGATTGTAAATCAAGTGGTCTCGGACTCGACACCCCTGCAGTATGGTGTTCCGCAGGGATTAGTTTTGGGTCCTATCCTATTTATAATTTATATTAGCAGTTTCTCTCTTCTGCTTCATGCACATAATGTCACCTTTCACTTTTATGCAGATGACACCCAGATTTATGTGAGAATCACAAATATAGTTGATATACGGAGTAAGATGGAATTGTTGATGTCTGATATCAAGAAGTGGATGAGAGCGAGAAAACTTAAACTAAATGATGGTAAAACTGATATTCTCATCATCCGAGGAAATAGAAGAGCTGATGATATAGTAGGTGCCCTCTCCATCAATGTGGGTGGATCTCAGCTGCGACCGGCCAACTCTGTTCGAAATCTGGGTGTATATGTGAACTCGCGATTAGATTTCAAAGAGCATGTAAACCAGATAGTTAAAAGTTGTTACTTGCACATCAGAAATCTCCATTTGGTGAAGCCGTTTATAACCAGACGTTGCCTCCTGACGTTGGTTCACTCATTGGTCTTCTCTCGTGTTGATTATTGCAATGCCCTGTTGGTGGGTCTTCCAAATTATATTTTGAAGAAAGTTCAGTCTGTTCTTAACAGGGCCGCAAGACTAATTTTTGGTGTTCCACCTAGAACTCCTACTACATCTCTTCACATAGAACTGCACTGGCTGCCAGTAAGAGCAAGAATAGAATTTAAGTTGTGTTTGGTGACTTTTAAGGTTCTCAAATTTGGTGAGCCTAGGTACCTTGCGGAGCTGCTCAGGCGCCCACCGGCACACCATGGTGTAGTTGTGCGTCATGACAATGACCCTTTTCGTCTTGATGAACCAAGGGCTTTCCAGCAGTCTTTTGTATATAAGCCTTCTTTTGATGCATTGATTTTGTTCTTTTTTCTTTCTCTTTTCGAGCGCTAGTGAATTCTTCGGAAAAATTGGCGCTTATGAGAAATAAGTAACATGCTTATTATTATTATTTTTATTATTAAATACAGCTAGACGTATATAAAAGACGTTGCCGGTACAGAAAGGGTTACGTGAAGCAATTGTTTTTTGTCATTCTTATTGCAATTCTATGGACTATTTTTGTCTGATAAACTTAATAATGAAGCATAAGAACTTAATTAATTTTGTTCCCTAATTAATGAAGTGTAATAATGAAAACCCTAAAATGAGGATGCTTTTTATTGAGTCCCTGTGAAATCAGTATCACAGCTGTCTATATGTATTGATAAGACTAAATATGCTTAAACAAACGTCCCACAAATATTAATGGGCAATAAATTTCCTGTAATTTAAAAATAAACTTTACAAACATAAATGTTTTGTCTAAATATACGATGACAACTTACAGTATAGGCTTTTATATATCATACTCTGCTTTGGAAAGACGGAGCAATGTTTAAGAGAAAGAGCCTACGGGCATAGATCAGGAATTAAGAACGGCATCGACTCCAAGATTCTTCTATATAAGCATTTTAACACAGATTGTACTAAATTTGATTGTAAATACAAAATTATAGAAATTGTTCAAAGTAATCAAAATGTTTTAGATAGAGAAAATTATTGGATTGGAAAATTAATGACCATCTATCCATTTGGACTTAACAATCAAATAAAAAATGTAGGCAACATTTTGTATAAAGATTTATTAAAAAACGATTTTAATAACCCATATTTTAACTTCCCTGTTTTAAACAGAAGACCTGGTAGACACGGTAATAGAAGACTAAATACATTTAATAAAAAGAAAAGCAGGTCTGATATTATCATTATTGTTAATAATTTATATTCATTATATCGAAATTTCGGAATTAAAAAATTAAAAGATTCATTGAAAGGCCTACAAAAGAAAAGTTTTGCTCCTTTTATAGAAAATATTCTAAATAATAAACATAATTTCACAAATAAATTTAAGAATATAGTCTTTGCTTTTATGGGATATATTAGAGCTAATTCTAAGAAATCCAAAGATAACCGTATTAAAGATAAAGTCATGTCCACTTTAAATTATTCCTCTAAAATTTTAGACAAATTAATGTTAACAGTCTTATTAATTCAAAGAAAGTTAAGTCCATGTTACCAGATGATTGTAAAGATTTCAAACCATTAATAGTGTATTCATATGAACGACCTGTTGGGTCTATTATTTGTAATTATAATAAAGTTTTAGGAAATCTTTCAGGTAATGATATTTTCAATAATAATAAATGTGTGTGTGAAAGAGTCATGGATATGCCAGCTAGCAGACGTGATGCACTAGCAAAGTTCATTTATAGTCCGATATGTCACATATTAACAGGTGATGTAGAACTAGTTAAACATTTTGCAAACGACAAATTAGCGGAGCTATGTCGTAAAGGGTTTAAATTTAGAATAGGGAGTAATAAAGTAACATGGGACATAATTTTAAAAGATATTGTTTTTTCAGTCAATAAATTAAAAGATAAATTGTTAAAAATTGCGTGCTGCAATGCGAGAGAACTAGAAGCATGGTCTAAATTATTAATTAAGTTAATTAGAAATAAAATTTTCTCGCTTAAAAATGAATTTAATCTTTCAGATTTTATAGACTATAATTATAATAAGCTTAAAGCTGATTTAATAAATTTACATAAACATTTTGTAATCACTACAGTAGATAAAGCCAGCAATAATTATAGCTTCACATGTAAGAAATTTTATCTTGAAAATATGAAAAAAGAATTAGGTATTAAGGGTAACATATTACGTAAAAATATTTGCGGTAATTCTGTTTATGAAATTCAAAATAATCTGAATATTGATAACTTAATCGATGAACATACCAAGAAAAATATAATATTTGATATTAAACTTTCTGATAAGAACAAGTGCATTGCAAAATTATACATGTTACCTAAATTTCATAAAAGACCTTATAAATATCGCTTTATTGCCGGAGCAAAATTTGCTACCACTAAAACTCTATCAGAACAAGTAGTAAATTGCTTAAAATACATTAAAAGTACTCATAAAAGATATTGTAATACCATCATGAGAAGAACTGGCATTAACTATTATTGGAGTGTTGACAATTCGTTAGAAGTTATTGATAAAATAAATACCATGCCGAAAGTTACCTCGGTACATAGCTTCGACTTTTCAACTTTGTATACCAATTTGCCTTTAGATTTAGTATATTCAGAGCTTTGCTTTATTATAGATTTGCACTTTGACAGGTTCGTTAGGAATGGTAATTATTTCATAAATGTTTATACATATTTTAATAATGCATCACTTAGCTCTACTCCCACTAGTTCTGTATATTTTGATAGAACTAAACTTAAAGATGCCCTTAAATTCCTCCTTTTCAATACTTATGTTAGATTCGGGCCGTACATTTTCAAACAAATATTAGGAATTCCTATGGGTGGAAATGCTAGCCCTTTAATTGCAGACTTATTCTTGCTTGCTTTAGAATTTAAATATATAAAAGACTTAGTTGACAGTAGCAAGAAAAATAAAATTCCAGAAAAATTAGCACTTGCTAAACTGTTAAGTAATAATAGTAGATATATTGATGATATTCTTGTTTGCAATTTGTTAAATTTTAATCAAGTTGCTAAACTTATTTACCCTAATTCTATTCCCCTCACACAATGTAACGTAAATTATAAAGTTGAAAATTTTCTTGATATAAATATAGAGATTGTTAATGAACAGTGCATACTTAAAGTATATCACAAAGTTGATGATTTTAATTTTAACGTAATAAACTTTCCTTTCCCTAGTAGTAATATCGATAGTAAAATCACTTATAATTGTTTTTATTCCCAATTAATAAGATTTTGTAAAATCTGCACTAAAGTAGATGACTTTTGGGCTAGAGCTAGGTTACTATACAGACTCTTAGTGGACAGAGGTTTTGAGGCAAGTAAATTGTTCCATAAATTTAATCTTTTTAGGGTCAATTATTGTGACTGTATTCTAAAATTTGACATCAATAATTTTAATCAAGCATTTTTAACTTGAAGTTTCTTGTATAACCTCTGCTTACTTTTTGTCTGTATTTATTGTTTATCTTTTTCTTTTTCTATTATTATTTTTTTTATATTATTATTATTAATATTGATGATTTTTTAAATTTATTGTTCTTGTTAAAAGAGTACTCTTTGTTTAAATCTGTTGTTACTTCATATTTTGCAATTATTTCTCTTTATATTATATGTATTCATTGTCGATAGTATCAATTGCTTACTTTTGCGATTTCCTTAGTTTATTTGTGCTATAAATGTAGGTTATTTGTAGGGTAGTTATTGATAGGGGTCACTTGAGGCATGCTATGCTTACAGGTACCTACCCGATAGCACTATCGTTAGTGAGTGCTGTACTGTATTTTATATATTATTTTGTAATAATATAGATATCTTATCAATATTTGTATTTTTTACTATTGTTAATGTCTTGTCATGTTGCAAATTTGATTTTAAATAATATTTTGACATTTAACATGTAGTTTCTTTATTCATGCAGAGTTTAGTAAAATTTGCCAGAACGTCCCGGACTTCCCAAACTTGACTACTTCCTTTAACGTGACGATAGTGCATTGTTATATGTGCGATTGGTTTGCTTGGGAAACAGATTAACTTGCTCATGTAGTGATGTACACCCTATGTGGTGGATTGTGTTCTTTTATTTAATAATTTTCATTTTAGTAAGCGTTGTTTCCACATAGCGATTTTGATAATTTAATTTGACTTTATATTGTCCTTGTCCCAATTTTGGTTTGTTTAGTTTGCAAGTTTTACATTTTAATTTTAATTTTATATATTATTTTGTAATAGTATAGATATCTTATCAATATTTGTATTTTTTACTATTGTTAATGTCTTGTCATGTTGCAAATTTGATTTTAAATAATATTTTGACATTTAACATGTAGTTTCTTTATTCATGCAGAGTTTAGTAAAATTTGCCAGAACGTCCCGGACTTCCCAAACTTGACTACTTCCTTTAACGTGACGATAGTGCGTTGTTATATGTGCGATTGGTTTGCTTGGGAAACAGATTAACTTGCTCATGTAGTGATGTACACCCTATGTGGTGGATTGTGTTCTTTTATTTAATAATTTTCATTTTAGTAAGCGTTGTTTCCACATAGCGATTTTGATAATTTAATTTGACTTTATATTGTCCTTGTCCCAATTTTGGTTTGTTTAGTTTGCAAGTTTTACATTTTAATTAATACTTTCTGACAAGATTGAATAAATATTTTGGAAAGTCTAACTAGAATGCAAATGACCCCTTAAAATCTAATGTTAGGTATAAGTTAAAAATGGGACCATTGTATTAAAGGGGTAAGAGAAGAACTGTATTGACTTTTCCTTTACCAGCCGTGAGAATTAGTATGATCGTCCAAAGAGAGTGTAGTACTGAGGTTTGACTTTACAGGCTGGGTGAATACAGGCCAGGCCAGTCACTTCCCCGGGCTGTTCGAAGGGTATACAGAGCCCCTTGGCTCCCATGGCAGGAGCTCCGGGTTCAGCTGCTTCCTCACGGGCAGAGTCCTTCTTGATGGTGTCCTCACAATCCTCGCGACCACAGAACGGAGCCAGCAGGAGGTTACCCTTGTCCAGATTGCCTGTGAATTCAGCCCAGCTAGACACTTTGATCTTGTGGGAGACTAGGTCATTATAGGCTCTGGTGAACATGTTCTGGTGTATGGTCTCCAGTAGCTTATTGATGTCATTACCCACAGTGGCTCTGGTCAAGGCTTGCTTCTCTCCGGTGTCACGACGGACGGCAAACACCTGCCCGGCGGCAACTTCCCGAGGTCCAAGCTCCAGTCTGATTGGCACACCTTTCAGCTCCCAGTGATTGAATTTCCAAGCAGGTGTTACATTATCACGGAAGTCGCAACGAACTCTAATATCAGCCGAGAGCAATTCCTTCTCCAGCTTCTTGCATGCTTCAGTGAGGTTGGCCTTGTCCTGTTCTGTAGACTTGGCTGTGATTCCCACCGGCATGATGATCACCTGTACTGATGCTGCTCGAGGGGGCAGCACCAGACCCTTGTTATCCCCGTGGACCATCACCATCACACCAATGGTTCGGGTCGTTAAGCCCCAGCTGTTCTGGTAGCAAAACTTCTTCTGGTTTGTCTCTGGATCCTCAAAGACAATTTCAAACATCTTGGAGAAGTTCTGACCCAAGTGGTGAGACGTGGCGCCCTGAATGGCCCGACCACTGGCAGAAATAAAAGCCTCGGTAGTTGTTGTGAAGTCCCCGCCAGCAAATTTCTCCTTCTCCGTCTTTTTTCCCTTGACCACAGGTATGGCCAGGAGGTCTTGGTACACTGCGGTATAAAAGTCCAGGACCTGGTACACTTCTTCCTCAGCCTCGGCTTTGGTGGCAAAAGTAGAGTGACCTTCCTGCCACAAGAACTCTCGGGTCCTCAGGAAGGGTGTGGGCTGCTTGAACTCCCAGCGGACAACATTATTCCATTGGTTGAGCTTCATTGGCAGGTCCCGGTGAGACTGCACCCACTTGGCCACCGCTGGGTACATCACTGTCTCGGAGGTGGGACGGATGGCAACTGGTTCGGCCAGCTCACTGGACCCGGACCTAGTGACCCAGGCCACCTCAGGGGAGAAGTCGGCAATGTGGCTCTTCTCCTTCTCCAGAGCCTCACGTGCCACGAAGATGGGGAAGTACGAATTTTCAACACCAATAGATTTGATCCTTCTATCCAAAAAGTCCTTAATGAAATCCCAGATGGCGTAGGACCATGGGCGCAGAATGTAGCAGCCGGACACATTGTAGTATTCAATCATCTCCGATTTGGTGATAACTTGAGAATACCAATCTGGCAGGTTTTCTTCCTTCTTGGCCTCCAGTCCAAGTCGGGTCTGTTTCTTCATACCACTGTCGTCTTGCTTTGGTTTGGATTCAGTTTTGACCGGGGACTTTTCCTTGATTTTCTTGGGCTGTTGAGGTTTAGTTGCAGCTTTAGCAGGAGCAGTAGCACTGGCAGGTCCTGGTGCTGCTGCTGATTCAGAAAACTGTGACACATCAATATCTGGCTTCCACTCTATGTTGGTACACTCCTTGAACTGCTTCTTTAATGATAGCAAACTATCCACTGCCTGTTTAATACTGTCTTTATCTGCTTTCTCTGTTTTCAATTTTCTCACAGAGTCTCCTTGAGCTTTTATCTTGTTGTACAAATCAAGAGCTGTGGCGTTGACTGCAGAAGGCTTGGCACCACCACCAGCGCTGCCTATCTGTGAAACATTAATGTCTGGCTTCCAGTCCATGCCAGTAGCATTCTTAAAGTCACCCTTCAAGGCCACCAGTACATCTACTTCCTGATTTATGGAAACTTTGTCTGCTCCTTTGCCCTTCATATCTCGGATCTTATCACCTTGGTTTTTTATTTTCTTCAGTAGGTCGGCCCCTCTGTCAGCCCCAGCAGTGGCAGCAGGAGCAGAGGCAGCAGCAGCAGCACACGGGGCAGAGTCAAACTTTGTGATGTCAATGTCAGGCTTCCAGTCCGCACCAGTGGCAGCCTTAAAGTCCTTCTTCAGCTCCAGAAGCACATCAACCGCTTGTTTAACGACATCCTTTTCGGCTTTGTTGGTTTTTAACTCTCTAACTTTGTCTCCTTGAGCTTTGATCTTCTGGTGAATTTCCATGGCACCGTTTCCTTGGGCAGATGGCTTAGGTGCTGCCACCGGGGCCGGAGCCGCTGAAGGAAGCACAACATCAGGCTTCCATTCAATGCCAGTCGCATCCTGGAATGATTTCTTCAGTTGCTTTAATGTATCCACCTCTGCCATCACCACATTTTTGTCAGCTTTGTTGGTTTTCAACTGTCTGATCTTATCTCCCTGCACCTTGATCTCCTCCAGAATTTTGTGACCCACCCCCGTCCCTGCCTCCTGCACCACCGGCTTCACTTCCTCCTGAGGGCTCTTCTCAGCCTTCTTGCCCTGAGCACTCTTAACCTTCTCCTTGTCACTCATGCCAGCCAGCTTCTTGATGTTGGAGGCTGTGGGCATGTCCTTGGAGTGGCCATCAGGGACGTAGAACAGCACAACAGGTGTCTCCCGGCAGCTGCTGAGGCTCACTGGTTTGTAGCCTTCATCCACCCTGAAGAAGCCTTTCCTCTGTAGCTGTATAATATCACCGGCAGCCAGGTTCCTCAGCTCCGTGTCACCAACCATCTTCAGCTCAGCGCGGGTCTCGTGGCCGATGAAGTCCTTGAAGTTTTCATCTTTGCCCAGGACGCTCTTATTGACCAGGTGATCGAAATACACACAGACAACTGGTGTGAAGGGAGACTTCTCTGTATCTGCCATCCAGGTTATTTTCAGTGTTTTCTTATAGTCCGTATTCTCTGGGTTGGCTTCGGCATCAACAGATTCAATTTTCCCATTAACCATATTGATTTTCTTGATCAATATATTACCCCAGTTGATAAAGGTAGCATTTTGACCTTCCTTGAGTTCAGCTGCATCAGCTGCCTCTATCATGACCCGTGGCCCTACCCAGACAGTCTTGGTGCCTATGGTGGGGTCCTTGGGATGCTTCTGAGCGGTGGTGGCTGCTTCCTTCACCCCACTAACATTCACTGGAACCAGGTCTCCCTGTAGGGCTGTGTAGCGGGGGGCAAACCGGTCGATAACTTTCTTGTTGAAGGCCCAGATCTTGTCCCACTCCATGTTGACAACAGAGCGCGAGGACCCCTGTGCAACGATAAACTCCTTCAGTCCCTCCACAGTCATACCGTGCCGCAGGACTCCACGCACTGTGGGGAATCGTGGATCATCCCAACCGTCGACCAGTCCCTCTTCCACGAACCATGTTAGTTTACGCTTGGACAACACAGTGTTGTTCATGTTCAGGCGGGAATATTCGTAAATGTGCAGTGGTCGCAAGCCGAGTTTCTCGATAAACCAGAAGTACTGGTCGTCACGATCGTGGTACTCAGTGGTTCTGAGTGCGTGTGTGACTCCCTCCACACTGTCCACGATGGGGCAGGCAAAGTCGTAGGTGGGGTAGACTTTGTACTTCTTCCCGGTGCGCACATGAGGCTCGTCCTTACAGCGGTAGATGGTGGGGTCTCTGAGGCAGCCGTTGTCACTCTTCATGTCAATCTTGGCCCGCACACAACACCTCTGGCCATGCTCGGTCCCCTTCTTCATCTCTTCCCACATGGACAGGTTCTTATTCACTGGGTTGTTGTAGTTCTTGCTTTCTTTTCTCTCTTCACGTTCCTTTTTCATCGTCTCACCATCAGTGTCGTCACAGTAGGCCAACCCTTGCTTAATGAGCTGTTCACACATCACTAACATTCTATCAAAGTGGTCAGACGTGTGTGTGAAAATATCTGGCTTGACCTCAAGAAGTTTTAGATCTTCCAAGATGACTCTTTCATAATCTAGCTTCTCCTTCTCGGGATTTGTATCATCAAACCTCATGATCAGCTTGCCCTGAAAAGAAGAAAAAATAGGAGTTAATAATGTGTGTTTTTTTATTTTACCATATTTAAAAGCATTAGTTTATTATAATAATTACCTTTAATTTCATAATGTTGTTTTTCTAAATCTTCAGTATGTTATTTCCACATGGTTGTTGTTGTTCCCCAGGCTGTCTGACCGAACATCCCCAAGGTCCCAAGCAAGGCCATGACCGAGCGCCCCCACAGAACCCTCCCTGCTTTGCCACATGGTGATTTTGATAAGTTTGTTTCTCTTTCTATTGTGAGGTTTCTGGCTTTGGTTTGTTTGTTTTGCAAGATTTACATTGTAATTATACAGTACCGTACTATAAAGTGATAAATTGTACTGTAATAAGTAACACCCCGTTCTTTAACATTAATATCAAATACAAACCCCAATGTACCTGAATAAACTAGTGAAAGCATATGGCCCTCCCAGGATTCGAACTCAGGACACCACACCCAGAACATAAGCATCTAAACCAATACACCACCAACACAGTTAATTCATATTTTTTCACCAACCAACTTTACTTCTAAACTCAATGAAATTAACAAATACGTGTGGCACTCCAAGGACTCGAACCTAGGATACTCACACCAAAATTCCACACATTTATGTATTACGCTCACCTTAAATTTCAACTGATAGTACTGGTTGAGAAGAGCAGCCTTAGCATGACCAATGTGAAGGTAGCCGCTAGCCTCTGGGGGGAACCGTACCACCACCTCCCCCATCTTGGCTCCAGGCAGCTCCACAAACTTCCCGCCCTCCTCCTGGCGTCGGCTTCCTCCACCCTGTCGCTCAGAGGGGGCTGCGGCCGCTTGTGAGGCACTCAGGGTTTTCTTCACCTCAGCCGGAAGACCGTTCATTACGCCGCTCACCTGAAAGACATTAATTTATTTAAGCTCCTATTATTTTTCAGTAACCAATACAACAAATATTACCTATGAGGCTTCCCCTGGGTATTGCCCTTCTTAACCTAAGAAGTGCGCATGGGGTGTATGAGACACCACACTCCTGTGCTGACGTATTTGAGCTGTTCCCATCACTAACATCGTTATTTTACCATAAATAGCATTAATACTTATCCATATGCACCTATTATAGGTTGATTATAAAGGTATTAACCTGTTACAACAATAAAACAAGTGGAAACAGTGTTTGGATGGTCAAAATCGGCGATACAGGCCGGGAGTTACATAATGTATGGCTGAGGCAACCTCCCTGCCCTCCACCCCTCCCCTTGTCTGGAGAGACACTGTTCCGCAATAGTCTCTCTCTCGCTCTTTCCCACGCTTGGTAACAGTGATGACAACGCCCTGCTACCAACTCGCTAATGTTAGCACGAAAATTAACCACAGAATAAGGGAATAACAGGGAAAATAGGTGATAACTGAAGGAGGGGAGGTGGAGGAGTGATATTTGGCATGGCCCAGGGGCAAAATTTTTTTTTTTTGTTTTTTTAAACCCGTACAGCCCCAGCGACGCGCCTGGCGCGTCGGCGATGTATGTAACGCACAGCCCCAGAGACGCACCTGGTGCATCACCCTAATTGCGCCGACTGTAACCTCAGGTGTAGCCACTCAAGAGGGCTCAGATTTGTATGGGAACTGTGTACGTATCCCACGCAACCGTGCCGATGGTTGAAAACTCTCAAAGTCCACGTGCGTGCGCGTGAGCACGCAATAACCTGTTTTTTTGGGGTAATTGCCTTCAATTTTTTACTCTTGTAAAATACGTTTTCGGGGGCTCTGTAGGACCATTCTTTAAGCTTTTTGAGCGGTTTTTCATGGTTTTTCCTTCATTCCTAACCCATTCGCTATTGTTTCTGGAATAAAACCATTTTTTGAAAACCGGCCGGGTTCTGGTGAACAAACATTACAAAACTAGCCGGGGCTGGACGGGTTAAATGGATTTTTTTTTTCCCCTTACTCTTAAGAGTCTTCCCGCAGTCCGCCGGGGGAACTCTTAAGAGTCTCCCAGTAGTTCCCGGGTTAATTAGTTTCTATAATCTCCCCAACTATGCATGTATCTAAAAAAAAAAAAAATAAGAAATTTGAAAACTAACTACAATGTATGCTAAACACGGCAAAGAAAACATTAATTATTATCATACTGTATTTTTGGAAGGGGTGGGCTGATTTAGAGTAGATCCTCTACTAACCTATGTTGCTCGCCTGGTTAACTTTGGTACAAAGGAAGCCTCTTGCCTAGGAAATTAACCATGTAATGTTTACATTTCTGGCCAGGGTTGTATTGAAATTGACAGAGCCCAAAACAGGGCTGCCTGGAATGCTGCCACCTGAATGTGATCCCAAAAAATTACTTCTTAGTCTCTGAACTTCAAAGTACAGTATCGTGAAATGACCTAGCTTCGGACGGCGGCTATACTTCGGACATTTCTGGATAAAAGTATGTAAGCTATAGTTATGGAAAAATTACTCTGCATTATGGAAGAACACCGAAGACATACTTGTTTTTCCATAACATCATGTATTTATCCCATAACTGTGGTTCATTGTATATTTTTTCTAGAGTGTCCTAAGTTATCTCCCCGTCCGGAGTTACGTCATGTTACCGGTACAGTATCTGTAGTATAATATATAAGATAATACAAATACTGTACAGTAGAACAGGAAAATGAATAATATTTTAGGTAGCAGTACCTGTGCCTCGATGGTGTTGTACCATCGGAGTACATGTTTTGGAGCACTCCCACTGCTCATTAATGTGTTCCATGCTGCATTCTCTGAAACACACAAACAAAAATAATTACGGTATAATCCTGTGTATCGGGAGGACCTGTACTTACAGTATATCTCAATAATTTGGTAATGCTATACTTTATTTTTACATTTTACATTCATAAATAGTCCACTAATATACTAAGTTAGGTTAGGTAAAGTTAAGGTTAGGTTAGGTTCAATGTTTCTTAGTAAATAGGCATCTGAAAAACAGTTCCACCCGCTACACAGGATCTTACCATAATTACTTTAGACTCAATTGCCTATTTCTAATATAAATTAAAATTCAAACACATGTTAACTCTTTCAAATAAATACCTGTACTGTACAGTACATCAGTAACAGTCAGTCTAAACTTGGGCCAAAACTCTTGATCATTAGCCTCTTTAACTCACAAACAACTAAAGGTCAGCCACGGAATAGATGTGGACATTTACAGCCCATTTGCTCTAGCCCATTTTGAGTTACAGAGGTTAACCCTCCTGGCCCGGGCTGTATCTCCAAAGGACAGGGTGGGCTACCCGGGCAATCTGGCCGAAAAACGTCTAGGCCTAGGCTACCGTATTTGTGTTAATTTTAAGTGCTTTCCCACACATCTATAAATGTAGTGCGGTTTCCAATCTGTAGACTGGTGTTGAGTAGAGCTCTCTAAGTCAACTGGTTCAGTTGTGATGACGATTTCAGTGGAGAGCATTTTCAGGCGATGTTAGCAATATGACGATCTTTTCACTACTGAAACAACGACATACAGACATACAATAACAAACGAGTCTTCTCCTTCTTGTTTTCGGAGGTGCGGTGACACAACGATCGGCTTTGTTTACATGCGTCGGACGCACAGCGTTCAGACCAAGCTGAATAGGCTTTCAAGCTTAAAAGTCCTGAAACACCCGGGTACCTGCCCTTATTTCGTGGTGTCATTTTAAAATGACAACCGGGCAGGAAGGGTTAAGGTTCACAATTTCTAGACTACCTATTTGGAACAGGGTATAGCTACATAAAACAACACTTCCAAAAACACAAAATGAAGGTATAGTACAGGTATGGTGGCGCTAATAAGTCATGTCTCGGCTGTCATTACGTTAGGCTCGCTCTGTGCTGTATTAATGTCTGTCAGATGTTGAATAGGGTGGGTAAGTGTAGGAATATGGTTGTATATCTCACTCAAAAAGAAGAAATTGTGTGTAAATATTGCCGATACCAATTATTAACCCTCACAGATCGGTTTCGCCTTCTATAGGATAGCCCCGAAACCTGGGGGATCTTACCGAAAAACGTTGTAATAGGCTAGCCCTATCTTTGTTATTTCAACTGCAAGAGAATTCACTCACATCTTAAAACATAGCCCTGTTTCGTATATGTAGACTGGCGTTAAGTAGAGCTCTCTAGGTCAACTGGTTCAGTTGTGATGACGATTTCCGTGGAGAGTTTCGAAGCGATGTTAGCAATAATCGGGCAATAACAACACTATTCCTTGTTCTCCGTAACAATAAGAAAAGTGCGACTTCTCCTTATTGTTCTGGTAGGTGCGCGTCGCTCCGACAGGCTTTGTTTACATGCGTCGGACGCACGGCTTTCAAAACACGCTTAATAGGCTTTCAAGCTTACGATGGTCATGAGCCCATCCGGGTTTCGGGCCCTAGTTTGTTACGGGCTCCTCAGAGCCCTTCTGGGTACCAGGGGTTAATCAAAATATAATTGGTGCCGAGACATCACTTATTAGGCCGACTGTACAAAGGTACTCTCTAGACTCCACAAAAAATACTCACTACCGTACTGTATAATAACCGATTTATATTATAATATCCATTTCAAATAGAAAAACTGGACAAGGTACTTGCTATATTCTACAGTGTCAGACGAAAGCTAGTCCTTTCTTTTTAGTCTGTGTTATTGTACTGTATAAGTAAAGAAAAAATTGTGGTTTATACTTCAAACTATGACTTTGGAAGTGGTATAAGGGCCATAACAATGTTATTTCATTTTAATCTTCTTGTATTTCTTCTCATATTCATACAAGTCTTCAAACAAAATTGTTCTGTACCGGCGACGTCCTTTTAATATTATTCATGCTATATTAAGACAATTTTCTGCAGTTTAAGAAGGATCTGAGATAGTAAACATTATTAACCCTTGTCTAGCGGGGGTTTTTGGGCTCATTTGGGCATATTCAGGCCCTTGATAAATCAAGTATCTGCATTGAAAAAAAAAAAAAAAAAAAAAAAAAAAAAAAAAAAAAATAGGCACTAAAAGCTTCAAAATGAGACCAGAACGAGCTACGTAGCACTCGTGGTTCTCATACAGTGATACCAGTAACATGGGAGTTTAGAGTATAGAGGCATATTTTTCCCAGCTATGCTCACTACTGGCTACACTGCCAGCCTCTCGAGAACACAGGGAACATGAGTTAATGGGCGGCGGTAAGCCCTGGGAGTCGGCTGTCTGGCCCGCTGCGCTCCCGGCCATTTGCACTCGATTTTAACCCTTTAAAAGCCTTAATAATGCTCCTAACTTGCTGCAAATTGGAACCGGACTTAAGTCCGACCCCGATCTTTAAGGGTTAAGTGAGATAGTTTGAAGCCTGTTTATTACAGGAGGCCCTTTTTAAACTGAGTAAAGTGGTCTAACAGTAGCCCGAATAAAGTTAAAGGGACGTTGCCGGTACAGAACGGGTTAAACATACGGTACTCCAAATCAAGATACAGTACAGTAGTACCGGTACTCGCTATACAAAACAGCGTAGGCTTAGAAATAAATTTATGAAACTCAATAACTTGACTGAAATGTATCCTAAACATAGTCTCAACACAAAAAATAGCTAAACAGATTTTTAATATGTTACATAAGAACATAAGAAAATGGGAGTCTGCAGAAAGCCGATTGGCCTAAGCAAGGCAGATCCCTGTCCCACACAACCCCAATTACAGGCTCAACACTCTAATACCCTGAGGATCATCTTACCAAAACGGTTAGAGATTAACGCAGAATCACGGGGGTCTGCAGAGCGCTGATTGGCCCAACCCGGCTGATCCCCCTTCACACCCAACCCTTCTCGTCCATATGCTTATCCAATTTTATCTTAAAGCTCCCTACCGTTTTTAATCCCACTATAGCACTTGGTAGTCCATTCCACCCATCTACAACTCTGTTACCAAACCAATATTCATTCTCCTACATGGCTCCGAGGTTGTATAACAGGTTGCCGCTGTCCATGAGACAACTGAGTTCTGTTGAATGCTTCAAGAGACAACCTAAGACTTTTCTCTTTGAGAGAAGCTATGATCTTGAGAGAGGTGTCATGACAGATGGCTATAGAGTTTAGGCTATTTTGCCACTGCTGGTGATTGTTAAATGTGTGTTGTATATGAGCCTTCTTTTGATGCATTGATTTTTGTTCTTTTTTCTTTCTCTTTTCGAGCGCTAGTGAATTCTTCGGAAAAATTGGCGCTTATGAGAAATAAGTAACATGCTTATTATTATTATTATTATTAATATTTGCCTATATCTTTTCTGAAACAAAATTTATCTAATTTGAAACCATTGGTACGAGTTCTTTCGCTATCACTGAGCTTTACTACATTTGTCATGTCCCCTTTGTTAATCCCACTAACCCACTTGAACACCTCTATCATATCCCCTCTAACTCTGCGTCTCTCTAACGAATGTAAACCTAATTTCTTCAACCTTTCTTCATACGGAAGATTTCTAATATTATGGATCATTTTTGTCATTCTACGCTGAACTCTCTCCAATGAATCTATGTCCATTCTGTAATAAGGACACCAAAATTGGACAGCATAATCCATATGGGGTCTCACTAATGACAAGTAAAGTTTTAAGATAACATAAACAGTTCTGTTACTCACACTCCTAGAGATGAACCCGAGAATCCTGTTTGCTTATTACGAACGCTTATACACTGTTTTCTAGGCTTCAAATAATTGCTAACAAACACACCTATATCTTTCTCGCAGTCTGAATTTTCTAATTCTAAATTAGCTAGTTTATATTTAACATTTGTTTGCATCTTCCCTATCTTTAATACCTTGCATTTGTCAATGTTAAACTTCATCTGCCAATTTACTGACCATTCATGTAAGGTATCTAGATCCCTTTGGAGGCACTCTATATCGCTATCTGAATCAATTGATCTCCCCATTTTAGTATCGTCTGCGAATTTACTTATCCTACTAGTTATACCTAAATCTAGGTCATTTATGTATATAAGAAACAACAGGGGACCTAATACCGATCCCTGGGGGACACCACTTTTGACTGCTCCCCACTCTGACTTGGTACCATTTATGCTGACTCTCTGTTTCCTACCAATTAGCCATGACCTAATCCATCCCAACAACGACCCTCCTATTCCATGTGCCTCAACCTTTCTCATCAATCTCTCATGAGGGACTCTGTCGAAAGCTTTACTGAAATCTAAATAAATAATATCATATGACTTGTCACTATCTACTGCTTCATATACTACCTCTGAGAAAAAGCTAAGCAAATTAGTAAGGTAAGAACATCCCTGAGTGAATCCATGCTGAGAAGAATTTATTAAGTTAAATTTTACTAAGTGGCTTCTAATTTTCCTAGCAATAATAGACTCTAGCAACTTTCCTATGATTGATGTGAGACTAATGGGACGGTAATTGGATGCTATCGATTTATCACCTTTTTTGAAGATCGGAACTACATTTGCAAGCTTCCAAGCTTCTGGAACTAAACCTGTTTCTAATGACTTGTTAAATAAAAATGCTAATGGGCTACTTAACTCATCTCTGCATTCTTTTAATACTCTAGCATATACCTCGTCAGGACCAGGCAATTTTTGAGGTTTCAGTCTTGTCAATTTCCTTAAGCACATCATTTCTACTTATACTAACTGTACTTAACATATTTTCTATACTAGCACTATATACCATATTGACTTCTGGAATCTGTGCCAAATGTTCATTAGTGAAAACGTAAAGAAACTGACTATTTAATGTACTGCACATTTCTAAATAATTTTCTGTTATTTCTCCTATTGAAGTTTTTAGGGGGCCTATTACATCTCTAACTTTAGATTTATATAGTTGGTAAAAAGCTTTAGGGTTATTTTTTGAGACACTGGCTATCCTTATTTCATAATTTCTTTTTGACTTGTCTTGATAGAGTCTGATAGTATATATGTAAATGATTTTCGCCTTTCTTTATTTTTCGATATATTCCTTTCTTTTTTCCTATAAGATCTATTAGCTTATTAGTCATCCATTTTGGTTGGTTCTGCGTCGATCTAAATCTTCTTTTAGGGATATATTTATTTTGAGCATTGTGGAGTGAAGCAATAAACTGGTTATTTGTAGGTGGCAAGTTTAACTCTGGCATATCCTGACTTAATTGCTTAACAATAGGGTCCACCCTTAAGTCTCTTCTTAGCCCACCATAATCGGCTTTTCTGAAATCTGGGATAAGTGTGGTATTCTCTTTAGCATTCCCTGTCCATTGTACTGTATATTAAAATAAATTGATTTATGATCGCTATTTCCTAGGTGGTCACCAATCTCTACATTATTTATCATATGTTCTTTGTTACTGAAAACTAAATCAAGAATATTAATACCTCTAGTCGGCGTATCTATGAATTGAAATAAAAAACTATCTTGTACTAATAATAATAATAATAATAATAATAAGCATGTTACTTATTTCTCATAAGCGCCAATTTTTCCGAAGAATTCACTAGCGCTCGAAAAGAGAAAGAAAAAAGAACAAAAATCAATGCATCAAAAGAAGGCTTATATACAACACACATTTAACAATCACTAGCAGTGGCAAAATAGCCTAAACTCTATAGCCATCTGTCATGACACCTCTCTCAAGATCATAGCTTCTCTCAAAGAGAAAAGTCTTAAGTTGTCTCTTGAAGCATTCAACAGAACTCAGTTGTCTCATGGACAGCGGCAACCTGTTATACAACCTCGGAGCCATGTAGGAGAATGACCTCTCAAAGAAAGAAGACTGCTGGAAAGCCCTTGGTTCATCAAGACGAAAAGGGTCATTGTCATGACGCACAACTACACCATGGTGTGCTGGTGGGCGCCTGAGAAGCTCCGCAAGGTACCTAGGCTCACCAAATTTGAGAACCTTAAAAGTCACCAAACACAACTTAAATTCTATTCTTGCTCTTACTGGCAGCCAGTGCAGTTCTATGTGAAGAGATGTAGTAGGAGTTCTAGGTAGAACACCAAAAATTAGTCTTGCGGCCCTGTTAAGAACAGACTGAACTTTCTTCAAAATATAATTTGGAAGACCCACCAACAGGGCATTGCAATAATCAACACGAGAGAAGACCAATGAGTGAACCAACGTCAGGAGGCAACGTCTGGTTAAAAACGGCTTCACCAAATAGAGATTTCTGATGTGCAAGTAACAACTTTTAACTATCTGGTTTACATGCTCTTTGAAATCTAATCGGGAGTTCACATATACACCCAGATTTCGAACAGAGTTGGCCGGTCGCAGCTGAGATCCACCCACATTGATGGAGAGGGCACCCACTATATCATCAGCTCTTCTATTTCCTCGGATGATGAGAATATCAGTTTTACCATCATTTAGTTTAAGTTTTCTCGCTCTCATCCACTTCTTGATATCAGACATCAACAATTCCATCTTACTCCGTATATCAACTATATTTGTGATTCTCACATAAATCTGGGTGTCATCTGCATAAAAGTGAAAGGTGACATTATGTGCACGAAGCAGAAGAGACAAACTGCTAATATAAATTATAAATAGGATAGGACCTAAAACTGATCCCTGCGGAACACCATACTGCAGGGGTGTCGAGTCCGAGACCACTTGATTTACCATCACACTCTGGGATCTACCTGACAAGTACGACCCAAGAAGCAAGAGAGCGGAGTCACGCACACCACAATCATAAAGATCACTCAATAACAACTCGTGATCCACTGTGTCAAAGGCCGCAGAGAGATCAAGCAAGACCAATAGTGAGGCCACACCATTGCAAATGTTCTCAACTAGATCATTATGTACTCTAATCAATGCTGTTTCAGTTGAATGATGCTGTCGGTAAGCAGACTGAAAAATTGGGATAGTTTCATTCTGCTGAAGTAGTGGTTGTAATTGGTCAAGTATTGCACGCTCTAATATCTTTGATATGAAGGACAGGTTGGAGACAGGACGATAGTTCAACATGTTCTCAACATCAAGTCCAGGTTTCTTTAGAGTAGGTCGGAGTAGTGCATGCTTTTCAGAATGTGGGAAGCTACCTTCAGAGAAGCACTTATTAATTATTTTGGAAATAAACTCAACTGTGTGATCATAGACTCTTGGTAGCTTGGAAACATTTATGGGATCCAACGGGCAAAATGTTTTATTGAGGTTTCTTATGTAGGACGAGATCATGTCCACCTCTACTGAGTGAAAGGATGAGAGGACATTATTAGGAATGTGTCGGGGTTGGAGTACAACTGAAAGTTCTTCACCAACAGAAGCATCATCCAGTTCCTGTCTTATGCGAGTTATCTTGCCAGCAAAAAATGCCACAAAGTTGGCAGCCAACTCGGCATCGGGTACAGAAGGTCTTAAGCTGACTCTTGTTTTTCCAAGTAAACTGTTTACAATTGAAGCCAACCTCCTCTGGTCATTACCACACGAGTCAACTTTTCCCTGATAATACACTTTCTTTTCATCTTTGATTGTGTGGACCACAGCTCTTCTGGCTGACAGATATTGCAACCATGTAGAGTCTGTTTTATTTTTTCCGCCATTCACGTTCAGCTCTTCTACGCGCTCTTCTAAGAAATTTAAACTCGAGTGCTATACCAGGGTGAATCATCTCGTACTATGATTTTCTTCTCTACTTCTGGACAGTGATGATCGAACACTAATTTAAGTGCATTTCCATGTACCTCCACCAGCTCATCTGAAGTAAGGTTGGAAGTATCAATACTTCCCAAGTACTGTTTTACTTCACTGCTAGCCAAATTTTGGTCTGCATTTTTATAATTTCTAAATCTGATTACTTTTTCATGTGTGAGTGGCTTAGGGAAATCAAAGCTGAAAGTAATCAAAGCATGATCAGAGGTATTAGGGTCAGCATTCTCAACATCAACATCCAGAACACACCACCACAACCCACAGGAGAGAAAACCAAGTCAAGGGTGTGTCCTAAGATATGAGTTGGGTGGGACACATGGTTTACAAAATTGTTCTGATCAGTCAACTCAAGGAACTCAGGAGAGAATGGCTTCAGATGAGGGCTGTCAACCCAGTAATTAAAATCTCCACATATCAAAAGTCTTCCGGTTTTAGCAGAAAAT
This sequence comes from Paralithodes platypus, assembly GCA_032716605.1. Classification (NCBI taxonomy): domain Eukaryota; kingdom Metazoa; phylum Arthropoda; class Malacostraca; order Decapoda; family Lithodidae; genus Paralithodes; species Paralithodes platypus. The sequence continues at coordinate 1,625,950 of CM064525.1, forward strand.
TCCTCGAGAAACTGCCCAAACTCTTCCATAAAACCCCTATCTGTGCCACGATGGCCAGGCCTATAGACAACTGCCATTCTTAGAATTTGTTGATGGAGTTTTATTTCCACTTCCAACAGTTCATAGTAAAGAGGGGCTGGGTTATGGCTTATTTGCAAGATATTCACCAGAGATGTGGAGTAGACAACTGCCACTCCACCACCCGGATGATCTCCCCTAGGCCTAGGAACATTTATTATGGAATGGGTTTTAGGCAATGCCGCCTGGATAATATTCAGATCTGACTCAAACAACCAGGTCTCAGTGAGACATAATACATCAAGGTTACGTTCATCCAAGATCTCGCAAATATGATCCATTTTGTTACGCAAGGAACGAACATTCAACAGATCCAGTTTCAACCGGCTCCCATGTGCATTTTTCAGTTTTTTGAACCTACAAAATTGGTGTTCTCAATAACTTTATTTCTCTGAGCTGTCATTAGAGGACAATTTCTACTTGAGGCGAAATGATTTGGCGGCTCCGTAACTGATGTGGAGCTCATACAATTTATACATTTGGGGGAAGTCTTGTTGGTGCAGTCTTTTGAGTTATGAGTACCGGCACAGAAGTTGCATTTTGGATCCTCATTTTTCCGATAACACCTGTCACTGGTATGACCAAAGCCCTGGCAGTGGTAACATTGTGTTACCCAGAAGCGATCGTATGCACGACATCTCACAAGTCCAACATACACAGAATTGCCATCATCCACAATGGAAGAGCGTATTTCAGGTGACATTTTTACTACCGCAGTCTTTGTGTGTGCATCACTCTTTTGCTTGGTAAATAGCAAATTCATAGCTAAGCCATCGTCGACCAGGGACTTTATTCTTGGGTTCTTGTTGAGGATGCTGGGAATGATCTCATTATCCTCAGCGTCATTAGCAATGCCTACCAGAGTCATTTTTGGCATCATCTTCTTTGGTTCGGAGACACTGAAGGCACTGTCCACCCCCAAACACTGATTGATGGCCCTTCCTGCATCTTCTTTGGCTTTCTTGGATGGAAGTCGTACCACCAGTACACCTGAATCAGTTCTAGTTAACTTGTTAACCGGAACCAAAGCCAAAGCAGTCTCGATTGCCTTTGTATCTGGTGGGCTTACTGGCTCAGAGGATCGGTCTTTTGGCTTCACTACCAGGACCTGATGGTCCCAGACAGTTTTTTTCTTTCCACCATCTACCACCTCAGTGGTGCGTTTGGTCGGCTCCTTTTTGGTCTCTTCAAATGTTTGCTGAACTATCTTGGCAAACAAGGGAATGTCGGGGGCAGCAACTTTAGTCTCAAGGATATCCATTCTGTTACCAATACTCTCTATCTCCACAGCCACCGCAGCAAGGGCACCCTTCACTTCGTTTACAATGGCAGTCTTCACTTCACCAACTAGGGCAGCCGTCAGGTCATCCAAGGTCTGCTGACTAATTGCTGCATCCTTTGCAGCCAGGGGGGTGGTATCGCAAACAGTGCAATGCCATTTAAATCCAGGTTTCTTCTTTGCAAGTACTCTGAGGTCCTCATCATCAACATTTATACAGTTAACATGAAAATAGGTACCACACGAGTAGCAGCCCAGCGATTTGGCCTTGCCCACAACCTTCCCACAACTACAACTCTGCTTGCCCGCTGCCATTTCAGTGGAAGTAACCAATAATTAAAAACAAAAACACCTGTATTTTGTATCTGATTAAAAATAAGAGAAAACCCTAGTTTAAAAAAAACGTGAAAATAACTACCTGGGACAGACCCCAGGTAGCGCCGTCCCCGTCAGTGCCACCACAATGGAAACAAATTAAAATGGAAAAGAAAAAAAATGGAAAGTGGTGTCTGCAAGGTCACCGCGGGCAGGTGGGGATCGACTTGGCTACCCTTTGGGGGTAGCCCAACCGAGATGCGTGGAGAGACCACGCACAGGATGGCAGATGTGTGTGGTGCAAAAACTTTAACCAATTTTGCACACTGTTTTTAGCTTATAGCAGTGACAATGTAATATCCACGGTACTCAGCAAGACCCTATTGGTTACGATACTGCCACTGCGCAAACTCAATAAACTCTACTGAATCGGAGTCGCCTATTTGGTGCTGCCAATCAATGTTCGGAAAATTAAAATCCCCCATAATGTACACATTGCTAAACCTTGATGCTATTTTAATTTCCTCCCATAACGATGTTCCGCCATTTCTACTCATATTAGGCGGTCTATATATAACTCCAATAACTATGGTCTCACTACTTTCGTTAACCTCTACCCAAACACTTTCATTATCATTATTTAGTCTAATACCTGATTTAATACAACTTTTTAATGTACTCCTGACAAACACTGCTATACCCCCGCCCCTCCTACTTGTTCGGTCATATTTAAACAAACTATATCCTGGAATATCAAATTCTGCTAAAAAATGCCTAGATTCTGTATTAATCCACGTTTCAGTTAGCGCTATTATGTCTATATTTTCTGTGCTAACAAGTGCTCTAAGTTCGTTCATTTTGTTACATAAACTCCTACAATTTGTATAATATACCCTCAACCTATTACTTTTATTTGCAACTAATTTTCTATTGTGTTTAGCTAACTTATTATTTCCTGTTAAACTACTAGCTCTAGACGGAAATTTTACTCTATCAGTATTCTCATCTTTAGTATCATTTACATGTGTAGTGTTATCGATACTACTATTACACATCACTATATCCGCACTATCTTGACTGATTATTTCTATTTTACTCACTGGTTTGTCACATGAAGTACCTGCTCCATATGGAGACAGTATTTTACTTACACACCCAGGTTTTTTTAACGAAACCCCGCAACAATCTTATCGAGTGAGCTGGCCGAAACTCCTAGTCGAGAGAGATGTACTCCATCCTGGGCATACCAAATTTTCATCTTTGAGACACTGAATCTCCTGCTCCACACTCTCCAGTCTTTCTTGCAAAGCAAGACAAAGCTGGAGAGTATGGGAGGAGACAGCAGACTCATCAACAACAGCCATCACTAAGAAAGTTCACTAGGACCTCACTAAGGGTAAACCGGTACACTAGCGGTCACTGGGGACGTCCGCACTGGTCAAGGGTCAGAGGGCAACTGAATTACAAATTACAATTTGGTTATCACAAAAGATTAATGAACAGAAGTACAAAATGTACTCAGTATACAGGTCTCCCTCACTCTCCGATGCCCTGATTAATGATATTACTGTATTATAGGTTTTTAGCTGTTTGTATTTGGGTTTGGCTGGTCCGAGAATGCATCCCCATTTACTCCATTAATTTTAGGGTTTGCTGGGTGATTTTTCTATTCAAGATTGAGTTTTCACGAGCATAACCCAATCGTAAATCGAGGGAGACCTGTATTCCCCAACCTAATACTCACTATAGAGCGCAGCATAGACCTCTAAATCAGCAATAGTGAGAGTGTTGTCCACCAGCCTTGATGATGGAGCCAGAGCCTTGTCCAGCTGGGCCAAGGTACAGCTGATGTCTCCGCTACATGACAGTGGTCCGCTTGATACACTCAGCCAGTGGTCAACCTAAACAACATCAACAAATATTAACCCATTCACCACCATGGTGAATGGCGACGTCTTTCCAATCTTAAACTAGCAACATTTAGACGATTTTATGAAGCTTAGGAAGGGTATATGGTACGGTAGCTAAAAGAATTAACTGAGATAGTCTGTAGCCTTTCAATTGGTAGACATCCTTCCTAAGCTGAATAGAATCGTCTAAATATAGCTAGAATTAACTGAAAAAGACGTCGTCGGTACAGAAGGGGTTAAAGAGTACAGTATATGAAAGTGAGGTGGAAGGGTATAAAGGTAGAGGCAGATAAAGATTGAGGTGAAAGGATGAGTTGAGAGGTATGGGATAGAATGTGGTGTAGTGTAAAAGGCGGGACAATGGTTGATAGAGAAGCATGAAGGTGATTCGTTCATGGCCACACCCTCGCAGATCAAAGTGTCTGCCAATACAGTAGATAAGACATACAGTACTTATACTCTATTTTGTTCACCTTCCAAAAAATTAAATCCCTTAGCAGTTCAGCCCTTAACCTAACAAGTGCGCATGGGGGTAATTGGAAACGTCCCCCTGTGCTGACGTATTTGAGGTGTTTCCGTCACTAAAATATTCATTGTGCCATTAATAGCATTAATACTTATCCATATGCGCCTATTATGGGTTGATTATAAAGGTATTAACCTGAAACAACAATAAAACGAGTGAAAACAGCGTTTGGATGGTCAAAATCGGAGATATAGCCCGCGAGTTGTATAATGTATGGGTGAGGCAAGCTGCTTTCCCGCCAATTTCCCCCAAGGCCACTGAGACACAGTCGATCGATACTCTCTCTCTCTCTCTCTCTCTTGCATTCGCTTGCTATCAGTGATGACCACACCCTCCAACCGGATTTCTAATGTTAGCACGAAAATATAACTCAGAATAAGGGAATAACAGGGAAAATAGGTGATAACTGAAGGAGAGGAGGAAAGTGGGGAAGGAGGTGAGGTAGAGGACTGAGATTTTGCATGGCCCAGGGGCCAAATTTTTTTTTTTTTTTTTTTTTTTTCGATGTCAAAAGTTGATTTTCTTTTTCACTCACTCTTAAGAGTCTCCCCGCAGTCCGCCGGGGGAACTCTTAAGAGTCTCCCTGCAGTTCCCGGGTTAATCAATTAAACTACTGTATAGCCAATAAAAGGCATCATCATACAGAAGAGTTTGATATGAGAGAGAGAGAGAGAGAGAGAGAGAGAGAGAGAGAGAGAGAGAGAGAGAGAGAGAGAGAGAGAGAGAGAGAGCGAGAGAGAGAGAGCGAGAGAGAGAGAGAGAAAGAGAGAGAGAGAAAGAGAGAGAGAGAGAGAGAGAGAGAGAGAGCGAGAGCGAGAGAGAGAGAGAGAGAGAGAGAGAGAAAGAGAGCGAGAGAGAGAAAGAGAGCGAGAGAGAAAGAGAGAGCGAGAGAGAAAGAGAGCGAGAGAGAAAGAGAGCGAGAGAGAGAAAGAGAGAGCGAGAGAGAGAGAAAGAGAGAGCGAGAGAGAGAGAAAGAGAGAGCGAGAGAGAAAGAAAGAGAGCGAGAGAAAGAAAGAGAGCGAGAGAAAGAAAGAGAGAGCGAGAGAGAAAGAAAGAGAGCGAGAAAGAAAGAGAGCGAGAGAGAAAGAGAGAGCGAGAGAGAAAGAAAGAGAGAGCGAGAGAGCGAGAGAAAGAAAGAGAGCGAGAGAAAGAAAGAGAGAGCGAGAGAAAGAAAGAGAGCGAGAGAAAGAAAGAGAGAGCGAGAGAAAGAGAGAGCGAGAGCGAGTGAGAGACATATTTACCTCTGTGCGGTGAAGTATGTGTGAAGGGTATAGGTTGAGTGTCGGGTTGAGTCGAGCCACATGCCTGGAGATGCCCTGAGATGTGGTGATACTAAAGGTGTCACTCAGGGCCAGGTTGGTCTCTCCACCCCAAGACACTGACATTCCGGCATGCTGGCATGTCAACACTGCACCTAAGGAACACAAAGTATCAATTAATACACCTCATAATTATAGGGTTTGGAGTTCAACGATAAAACATTTGTGGGTCCTTTAGAAGTAACTTTGGTATAAACCTGTGTAGCGAGTAAACCTGTACATTTTTTTTTTTTTTTTTTTTTTTAAGAGACAATGAACGGAGGAAGGAAAAACACAGATAAAACAAAAAGGTCCATGTGCCTAAAGGCATCCTCCATTCATAAAATGTTTGTAACAACTGGATTTAAACATTTGTAGATTGTAAGTTTGTGAAAAGCAATTCGAGGGAAGTGAATTCCAAAGAGTAGTAGTTCTAGGGATAAATGAATTTTGATAAGCAGAAGTTCTGCATTGTGGAGGAGAAAGTGTAAATTCATGAGCGCTCTCAGCTGCCCTAGTTCTACGGGGAAAGATGTGGAGAGGCGGCACAATTGAAGCAAGTTCCTCGGAACAATTGCTGTGAAAATATCTGTAGAATAATGCAAGGGATGCAACGTTTCTTCGTATGGATAATGTAGGAAGGTCCTGTGTGATTGCAGGGTTATTGATTAATCTAATAGCTTTATTTTGAATTCTGTCCAACTGCCTCAATGCAACCACTCCACTTCCACTCCACAGAGGTGAACAGTAATCCATCTGAGAACGCACATGACTTTTATATATTACGGCCAAGTGCTCGTCAGTGAAAAATTCTCGAACTCTGTACAGGAGTCCCAGTTTTTTAGAGGCATTCTTAGCAATGCTTCTAACATAATGTGTCCAGCTCAAGTTAGTAGTTAATGTTACACTGAGAATGTCAATACTAGGGGAAGTGGGAATATTTACATCATTAAAAAATATATGGGAGTCAGTGAGATTCTGTCGGTTAGAAAATTGAATGTACTTGGTTTTCTGTGCATTAAAGGAAACTAGATTCTTTTGTCCCCATTCTTCAATTCTAGAAAGGTCCTGGTTCAGAGAAATTGCAGTGCTTATTTTTGAATTTATAAGATCGGGTTGGGTGAAAGAATTGGTAAATGTGAAGGAACTGTGGAGTGTTGAGTCATCTGCATAGGAATGTATTGGATTGTGAGTGGTAGATATGAGATCATTGATATGAATGAGGAACAGAGTTGGGGCCAAAACTGATCCCTGGGGAACACCAGCATTTATTGAGTGAAATTGAGAATAAAGGCCATCTACCATTACACATATTTTTCTGTTATGAAGATAAGAAGAAATTAGTGGAACTAATGATGCAAGGCCGTAGTGTGACATCTTCGACAATAAGGATTGATGCCAGACTCTATCAAATGCCTTTGATATATCCAGTGCTATTGTATGTGTTTCACCATGTTGGTCTGTAGCTTGGTTGATTTGATGCGTAAGAAGGCAAAGAATGTCTGCAGTTGATCGACATCGTCTAAAACCATATTGCCTATCACTGATTAACTTATTATTCTCAAGATGCTTAATTATGTGATTATTTAATATAATTTCAAAGACTTTACCAAGAGTGGAAGTTATAGCTATTGGTCTGTAGTTTGATGGATCTGAAGAGGCACCTTTTTTAGGAACTGGATGGATGTTTGCTTCTTTCCAGGATACTGGGAAGCATGAGGTATGAGTACATAGACGGAATTTTTTTGCCAATACAGGAGCGAGCACCAAGGAGCAATTCTTAAGTACTATTGGAGGAATTTCATCTGGACCAGGAGCCTTATCTACTGAGAGATTCTGCAAAATAGTTTTGACATGTCTGGTGTGGATCTTAAGTGAGGGAATTTCAGGCGAATTAAAATTAAGTACAGGGACATCTTGATTTATTTCATCTAAGGTTGAGTTGGTGGAGAAAATATCCGCAAGAAGGTTAGCTTTACCTCGTGGGTCACTTACAAGATTGCCAGTCGGAGATTTTAATGGTGGAATGGATGAAGCAGTTGTGAAGTTGGATTTGAATGAGTTAAGAGTAGACCAAAATATTTTGTTATCATTTGGATTATTTAGAAGTTTATTTGCCTGCTTGTGGAGAAAGTTTGATTTAGTTAGGTTTAATACAGTTTTGGCATGATTTCTGATGTTTCTAAAGTAATTAAAGGCTTCATGTGTTTTTGATCTTGTGTATGCATTGTAGGCTATTGCTTTTTGTTCAGTTACTCTAGCACAATTATGGTCAAACCATTTAGGTGAATTAGATCTTTTAATGTACTTTTGATGAGAAATAAAAGTTTCCATTCCAATTTTTACAAAATCTTGTATGTGGCTCAAGGTGGAGTGTGCATCATTAGAAAAGAAAGAGGTCCAGGGAATATCAATAAAGAAACCTTGAAGACCCTCCCAGTCTGCCCTATCGTAATGCCATTTAGTCACCAAAACAGGTTCAGAGTGGGAAGGTGTGGTAGGTGATAGACAGGTGGCCTGTATCAGACAGTGATCAGAAGATCCAAGCGGGGACCTCACTGTAACATCATAATTTTCTGAATTGGTTGTTAAAAATAAGTCCAGTAGGTGGGAATTATGATTAGGATTATCTGGTACACGGGTGGGTTGGTTGACTAGTTGAGTGAGATTAAATGAGTCTGCAAATAGCTCACATTCAAGACCAGCATCATCAGTCCTGGCTGAATGAGTGAGCCATTCAACATTATGGACATTAAAATCACCCAACACAGTGATTTCAGAAGAAGCATTTAAGTTGAGGACACTGAGTTGTGAGGACAGAGAATCAAAAAGACTTTGCTCTGGAGGAGTATTTGGGGAACGGTAGATGCAACATATGTATTTAAATTTACCAGCAGAAATTAATTTGTATATAGAATAATATGGTAATTAACCAATTATATGGCTAATTTAGATAAGTGGACTGTATATTATTATTATTGAATAAGAATTAACCATATAGAAATATAATTACCTTTTGATGAACTCAGCTGGTGATTGGAGGATGGCGGAAAATAGGCTAGATAACTGGAAGTGGTTAGTAAACAAAGTATGAAAAGAGGCTACAATAGGCTAGGATAGGCTAGATATTTACGTTAAGTTGTGCTAATTAACAAAGATGATGATGTAGTGACTATATGGAATATGAGATGAAAAGTGAAGCGAAAACACCTGATGAAGTAACTAGGAGAAAGAAGGCTTAGCGTGTGTAGCTGGGACGGAGGTTGGTTGGAGAGGGTGGTCAGTATGGAAGTGAAGAAGTCCTTGCATGACAGTGTGGTAATCCCGACACTGACTTACGGAAGCGAAGCATGGACGTTGGTTGAGAGACTCAGACCAAGAGTGAGAGCAGTGGAAATGAATTACTTAAGGAGTGCGTGCGGAGTTACATGGAGGGATAGACAGACTAATGAGGAAGTAAGAAGGAGGTGTGGTGTGGAGGTAGATGTGCTGGAAAGTGTGAAAAGGAACAACTTGAGATGGTTCGGCCATATGGAACGTATGGAAAGCGAGAGAATGACTAAGAGGGTGTATGAGAGCGAGGTGGAGGGACAGAGGGGGAGAGGTAGACCGAATATGAGGTGGAAGGATGGAGTGAGGAAGTACATGAACGAAGGTGGTGCTGGTTGGGGGGAGGGGCGTCGACTGACTGGGGACAGAGGTGCATGGGGGCGGTTCGTTCGTGGCCACCCCTTCGGGGATCACGGCGTCAGGCAATAGATAGATAGATAGAATAATCAAAATAGGGACAATTGAAACTAGTAACCTCCTCCAGGGCAATTTCAGATTTTGCGAAGCAACATACACCTCCTTTAGGTCTGAAATTTTGGAGAAGTTGATAACCTGGAAAATTAAATCTAGACGTGTCAGATGTGGATGTTACTCGAGTCTCTGTCAAAAAAAGGAGAGTAGGGGATTCTGCTTGAAGAAATTGGTTTACAGAATTGATGTTAGAGTGAAGTCGCCTTATATTACTAAAGAAAAAGCTGCACCGACAAGCAGCTTTGGGACGTTGCAATGCTCTTGACACAGTCGCATGATGACGCCCGGGAGGGCCCTGTGTCAATGACCCAACCCTGCCGGGGGTGGATATCCGAGGGACCACCAGGTTTGCTCTTAACAATTGTACTGCCATATTTATTGGGTAAGGTGTATGGTGTTACATGTATGATATGTAGTGGGAAGAGTAGTGTTTTATGGATAGAGGATAGCGATGTAGGGCAATGTCTTGAAGTTGGATGTGTATGTTATATAAAAAGGGTTTTCCTGATACCCCTGATGTGTGAGGCAGAAAGATGTGTATCCAGCTACCAAGGCCTGGGAGAGAAAATGGAATTCAGGCTATTCCCTGAGTCTCCCGAAACCTTGGCGGTAGTACTTCCCTGGGCGGGGCTGCCTACCCCTACTACCTACAAGGCTACAACATATATCTCAATATGGTAATCATACAATATATATTTACATTTGACATTAACCCCTTATTGGTGGCGCTCGACTTAAGTCGTGCACCAATTTGCAGCAAGTTAGGAGCATTATTAAGGCTCTTAAAGGGTTAAAATCGAGTGCAAATGGCCGGGAGCGCAGCGGGCCAGACAGCCGACTCCCAGGGCTTACCGCCGCCCATTAACTCATGTTCCCTGTGTTCTCGAGAGGCCGGCAGTATAGCCAGTAGTGAGCATAGCTGGGAAAAATATACCGATATATGCTAAACTGCAAGAGAACCACGAGTGCTACGTAGCTCGTTCTGGTCTCATTTTGAAGCTTTTAGTGCCTAGTTTTTTGCTAAATAATTTTGTTTTCATGCAGATGCTTGATTTATCATGCAGGAGGGCCTGAATATGCCCAAATGAGCCCAAAACACCCCGCTAGACAAGGGTTAATAAATAGTCCACTAATATACTAGGTTAGGTTAGGTTTTGGTTAGGTTAAAGATATTGTTCAATGTTTCTTAGTAAATAGGTATCTGAAAAACAGTTCTACCCGCTACACAGGATCTTACCGTAACTTGTAAGGTTAGTGTCTACTGAAATTATTAACTTACAGTATTGTTTAAATTAGTGATTAAACCATGGCATGCCCAATTACTTAGGCTATACAAATAATTATTGTTGGACAAGGCATCCTTATGCGAGCTTGACCGAAAATCGACCGATTCGCCACCCACCGCTGAAGAAAAATAGTGCTAAAAAGATATATAAAAGGGCCTTGGAGTCGGGCGGACCATAAGTTGAGTGGTCAATCCTGTAAGTTCTTGAAAACAAAATGGCAAGGATTGTCATTCACACAGTGGTAATGAATAGGAATGAATGTAGAGTGCTTGTGAATAGATGAGTGATAACGCAGTCGATGGGAGAGGAGGTCAGATGCCAGTTGGACTAGATAATAATCCGTTAGGCACCTGACCCGGGGACCCGGTGTATATGAAGGGTCATGCTTGGATGTGAGGTGGGCGGGCATTGCGATATGGTTCCGCTCAGCCGCTACGCGTCTGCCTGCGGAGACCAGGGAGTGCTGGTCCTGCTGGAGGCCCTTAGTGATCCTATTCCTTGGTCTCTGGCCCTCTGGGTCTTCTCCTAGGCGACCTAGATGTGTGTGAATTAGGCTAAGGCTAGGCTATTTATTATATTATTATTATTTTTGTTTTTATGTTGTGTTCGGGCTCTGTCTCACAGTGTCTCGAGTCAGCCACACCCAACGATGGGGTATGTGCCTGACTCCTGAGTATATGCATACATAGGCTACATTAGCCTACATAAATTCCCAAAATAACTGGAGGTGGTAGGCTAAAAGGTAAATTAACAGATGGGCTTAGCCTATGTTATACAAAAATGTAGGCCTAGGCTATCCTAATTCCTAAGCCTAAGGGTGTATCACTACTATCTATGATCTACTAAGCCTAGAGTAGGCTAGTAGTTAAGCATTTTAGGTGTAGCCGTTGTAGGACTAAATCATATTTTGGACACAAGTAGGCTAAAGTGACAGGCTGACACATGCAAGATGGAGCCCATGGCCGCAGCCGCGGTGCCTATACATTTGCGCTTAATCACAATTATATTTCGATGTATTATTACTTGATTTACATGTGTTAGGTTACAATAGTTCGGTTAGGTTATCTAATACTATAAAAGAAGGAATAATACATCTAACTAAAATCGTGATTGGACGGTCATGTCGAGGCACAGCGGCTGCGGGTTTCGCCTCTCTGCAAGACCCATCATTAGAAAGGCCGTGACATGTAGCTTAATGTAAATATAAAACTGAATACAACTTAACCATGCATGAATAAAAAGTGTAGCAAGTGACCTACCAAGTGGTGGGTCTGCTGATGACACATTAACCTTCATTTTGGTGGTAAATATTGCAGAGTTGACCCACCCAGTCGATGAAAACAGCAAGGAGGGCTGGAGTGGAAACGAGCCTAATGCTTTTATACCCACGGCTGATGTAATCCTGTGTAATATTATTTAATCATTATGCAATACACTTATCACATAACTGATATTTAAACATATATATAAATCATTGTTTTGTTTTGTATCATCACAATATAACTATACAGTATGTTGAAAACATAATTTTGTAGCACACGCGGTCTTTTTAAAAATGTCTAACGTCAATAACTCTCAAGTTTACGCTGCATAAAAGTCGCCTCTATTTAAGTCACCACCATATAAAAGTCGTCATTGCATAAAATTCGAAACATAATTAAAAGTTGCCACTATCGCCATTGCATAAAAGTCGCCACTATCGCCATTGCATAAAAGTCGCCACTATCGCCATTGCATTAAAGTCGCCACTATCACCGTTGCATAAGTCGCCACTATCGCCATTGCATTAAAGTCGCCACTATCGCCATTGCATTAAAGTCGCCACTATCACCATTGCATAAAAGTCGCCACTATCACCATTGCATGAGTCACTACAAAAGTCACCACTGCATAAAAGCCGCCACTGAACATATATCGCCATTACATTAAAGTCGGCACTGCATACGTTTAAATTACATTAATGTCGCCATGCACTGCATTAAAGTTGCCATTCCATAAGTCACCACTGCATAAAAGTCGCCATAGTATATATTGTCTATATCAGTGATAACATACAGTCCCAGTCCTCTAAATTGAATCACAGTCCTCCCTCCACCTGCTCACATTTAATTATCTAACCTACTACATGGCATTGGTGCATAAGATCCAGGCACTGCTTCTTCAATATCTAGACCCCCCTGGTTGGTGCTGCAGTTCCCAATCGAGAATCTAGGTGAAATTGTTGTGGCGGAAATTAAAATCGGAATGCAATGGCCCATTCCTCTGCAATTTTGGAGTATCTACTGTAAAGGGAGAACTGCAAACCCATGCTACTGTTGCACAACTAGCTTGAAGTCAATTATGGGATGATGTCGACCTCCTCCCTGCTTTGCTGTCCACTACACTTGGAACCTACAGAAAAGACTAATCACTTAAAGCAAAGGCCTGACATCCTCTTTGCACCTATGATGTGGCACTCACAACCTGGTTGTCAGTCCTGCCTGCCAATGATGTACCCAGCTTAAGCCAATCATTCATGTATTGGTCCACTGCTTCCGGTTCTACTCACACTGGCTGTGGCTGTTGCTTTGAAACTGCCTTTGGGTGATGGGTATAACATCTGGTCTACAAGTCATTTTAGGAGGAAGGATTTGTCAGATGTTGTCAAAGTGTGAGTCATCTGCCTTGTCTGTTCCTACCCACACACTACACATTCTGGGCTTCTGGACTACATTTGAGGGCCCTCTCACATCTCCAAAGACAGGAGCACAATGGGGAGTTAATTTGTGTTGCCCGTCAAAACCAATACACAAGTGTGCTGGATGTGTGGAGGAACCTATTTAAAAACTTAGCTGTAAAAAGAGGGGGAAAAGCAAAGATTTCAACCTGGATGATGGAAAAAGGTAGAATAAACATGTATTGTATGTGATGAACTAAACATACATAATTTTAAAGGCCGGGTGTTCCACACAAGGTGCAGTTTCAGTCTCATGTCCTTATTGTTCCAGGCAAATCCCACAGTCAGATTTATAATTTTGAGATCAGACTGTACAACTTGATCCAATGTCTTTTTAGGACTACCCACTCGGTGCACCTCCTTCCACGTTCACAGACTTCTATCTTTTCACCCAATTCAGATTATCCATCCTCTCTACTGCTCAAACCATCCACCTTCTTAACTCCTCATTAAGTAAATATTTAATAGTTCAAACAATATACTGTACTGTATTAGGTGTGAAATAATAATATCAATGATGCAGTTTTTACCACCATACACTCCCTGCTTAATAGCTGGGCTAGGGTGGGTGCCCTGATTATCAGGGACTTCAGTGAACAGTTGCCACAGATTGCTAGTTCGCACCGTTCACCAATAGCACACTGGCTGGCCTGAGACTCGAACCATTAACCTCACGGTCAGCAGGCGAGCGCTCTACCAACCGAGCTACATCCTGTGGCAATGAATGTGTAATATCAACCTCACCTCTCATACCTCAATAAAGGCTTGAGCATTTAAGCTGATATTTCTACAATTAGCAAAGTCAACCGATTAGGCCTATTGGTGTGGAAAAAGAACTCATTTGCTCCAGAACTCCCGGAGTTACAAGAAGCTCGGGATCACATTCTCCCCCTTCTCCCTCATATTCGGCCCATTAGTTTTAAGATTTCAAGACCTTCACACCATTGGTTTGGCAATTTTAAAACCTTTCACCCATTTCTTTGTCAATAATTAAGACCTTTCGTGCCATTTAGTTGTCGATTTTTACATGTCGAACAATGCGAGGTTGTAATTTAGGAGGAACCGGCCATTGACCGGGACATTTTTTTTAACCAAAAAATGTACAAATTTATCTTGAAGGGGGGTCTTGGGGGTGTTTTTTAAAAGCTATTCACATTGTACTGTACTTATAATTTAGAGTTAAGGCAAGTGAAAACAAAAAAAATATAAAGACAAATTATTTATGTACAATATTATATTTGATCAGGTTTATTTTTTGTTTTATGTTGTTTTTGTGTTTTCCCTGTTCTTGCTCTGTCTTGAGTCGGCTACCCCCAAAATGGGGATTGGGCCTGAGCATATAGATAGATAGAATAGATAGATAGGTCAAGAAGTATTACACTGTATAATATTACAGAAAACTTCATACTGTGATATAAAACTATACCTTAAGAATAATATATTACTTTAGACCAGGGATTCCCAAACTCTTCAGCTCATTGACCCCTTAATGAAGCTTCAAATTATTCATCGACCCCCAAACATTTAAAAATAAGAATAATATAATATGTTATGAAATAAGAACCGTATTACATGCATATTATATTAAAATAAATATGTGGAATTACAGTATAGTAGTACCTTAATATTAATAGTAGTAGAGTCAATGGCTGCATTTTGTATTTCCAAGTCAAATTGTACAAGAATCCATTCAGGCACTTGCATTTTCTCCATGTCTTCAAAGCGCACTTTAAAGTCTTCAATCAATTTGTCCAGGTGTGCTATGTATGTTTCTATGTCACCATCTTAAATGCTTTCACTTTCTCCCAACTGTTGTAAGTTCGAAAAGTACTGAAAATCCCTATGTGCCATTGACGCTTTAAACAAGCCTAGTTTGCCTTAGAAGCCCAGTAGAATTGTCTTGGCCTGAATAATGGTAACATCTTTACCCTGCAGACGTTTCTGTACCTCAATAAACTTTGAATGTACTGTAGGTCTGCCAAATAGAACAGAGCATTCTACATCTTTTTAGCTTTTCACATAGAGATGGGTCTACAACTCTACATCTTTTGAAACATTCCTCACCTAGCCATTCATAGACCCCCTTTCGACCCATGGCGATTCATTGACCCCTTGGATGGTCGATATCGACCACTTTGGGAACCCCTGCTTTAGACAGTGGAAAACAAAACCATAAATGATCTCAAAGGAGGGTCTTGGAGGTATTTGTAAGCTTGATGAAGGTCTAAAGAGGAAACTATAATAATAATAATAATAATAATAATAATAATAATAATAATAATAATAATAAAAGAAAACTCCCCTCAAAGTGGTGATGGGCTGGTCTATCAGAGTGAGAACTGAGCGATCTCTACCAAACCCATAGCTTACTCTGACTGTTCCTTTTACTTATATATTTTCTAGATCTCAAGTGACGGCGTCTCTTCCGTGGCTTGACCTCCCAATCTACCAAGATTGGAAGTCAAAGCATCACATTTTTCCTTTGACCCTCAACATTCTCTTCGTAATTGCTGAGGGGCACAGGGCCCTGGGTGGGGCTTTGGTTTCCCGGGCGTTTCCGCACCCTCCTCAGCTCTCCGCCATGGAGTGGCTTCGGTCACCCAGGCTCTATTGTGGTAGGCAGGGAGGGTTCTGTGGGGCCGCTCGGTTATGGCCTTGGCCTTGCTCGGGGCCTTGGGGCTGTTCGGCTAGGCAGTCTGGGGAACAACAACTCCCCTCAAATAAAAGCTCATACATGATACCCCCTTAATAGATTTAACAACATCATCACTACGACCTGTTTCTCATTTTGTGTTTGCTAAGCTGCAAGAAATCAAAGTAACAAGTTCAATTATACTATAAATCTTGCAAAACAAACAAACCAAAACCAAAGACTTCACAATATAAAGACAAACAAACTTATAAAAATCACTATGTGGAAATAATCTATTGAAGATTTAGTAAAACAATATTATGAAATTAAGAAACAAAATATACTTGTGATTCCTTTCTAATGAATGATGATTGATGCAGTTTGTAACGCTGTACACTCCCTTGATTGACAGGGCTAGGGTGTGTCCTTGTTCCAGGGACTTAACTGGACAAGTGCCACGAATCGCTACGTTAAATAAAATTATCGTGACCCTGGACTCTGGGTCTTCTCCTAGATGTTTGTGAATTTGTGCTTAGTTTTGTGTGTTCATTGTTTTCTGTTGTGTTGTCCCTATTCGGGCTCTGTCTTAAGCCAGACATTCCCCCCCCCCCCTTCAAAAAAAAAAAAAAAAAAAAAAAAAAAAGAGGAAAAGTGGGGATTGGGCCTGAGTATACAGTATAGATAGATAACCAGATTAAAATGAGACAGTCATCACACTGAAGAAGTTGAGATGTTAAAAGGTTATAATTTGACCATGACTTAACATTCCAAAACTCACAAAAATTATACTCTGTTCATCATGACCAGGCCAGACTTCCTTTTGATAATGGAATATACAGTATTGCCAATTGATGACTTACAAGTTTTGGGCTATAAGGAAGTTCATATTTTAGGCAATGATTTTTGGCTGAAAAATGAGCAATAATATGTTTGTAGTTCATGCATGAGTTTGCCAGTTTTGCCAGACGCCGTGATTCCCGAGAAGGGGTGGCCAAGAACATTAGGCGTTCATCACAAATTGCTAGGTCAAGTTGCACAGGTTTGACATCTACCAATAACATTTTGACAGTGTGGGCTCGATCCGCGACCCTTTGATCAGCAGCCGACGATTTCTGCTAAATACTCTATATACAGTATGTCAAACTTGAACTGCCTTAACACCTTACGAGCGGCCTATGCGGTTTATTTATATGTACCGCCCAGCGGGGTGTTTTTAGCCAAAATAGGGCTGTTTACGTGATCATTTTCATGCCTAAATAAGACCCAGAACGTAAAACAAGTATCTATCCCTGAAAGGGCATAAACAGAGCTTTCGAATGACACCATAACGATCCTTTTATGATGGCTAGTTTTCTTGCAATAACCGTGCAACGCGAGTGCCAAAAGCATGTAATTAGGCACTTTCCCCATACAATTCCGTATATAGCGAGTGAGAGAGGGAGGGAGGAGGTGGGATTCGTGTCAGTAGGTTCGCCGCGGTGGTCTGGAGCAGTCATACGCTCGCTACTCTCCTGCCACCACTTGTCTCTCTCTCTCAGCAACATTACGTGCTGAAATTGCCACACGACCTATGTCGAGCGCCGCCACATAGTCCAGCTTTATTTAACTCGACTTATGTTGCTCGCCGACAGTTAAGGGTTATAGCCTGAAACTCCCAATACTCAATTGTGAATTAAAATGTAAAACTTTCAAAACAAACACAACAAAACCAGAAACAAACACAATACAGTAGCTATAAAGACAATCAATCTTATAAAAATCACTGTGAAAATATTATATAGTATGGTATTGAAGATTCAACAAAACAATACTGTATTATGAAAAAAAAAAAAAAAAAAAAGGCACATAAAATTTAGCAGAGATTTAGTAGTTTCTTATTCTGTTTTACATTTTCCACCTGGTCAGATAAACAGAGTATAGTATAGTCATGAGGAGATATAATGTTTCCACAGACAATCCTCACTTAAAGTCTCTTCTTAAGTTGCTTCATTATTAGGCTACACTGTCAATTAATTAACTTTAAAGGCTGTTTCTGTTCGGGCTCTGTCTCAAGTCGGCCACCCCCAGCTATAGGGTATGTGCCTGAGTATATACATACTGTACATACCATTAATTAGGGAACAAAATTAACGTACAGCTGTTAATGAAAAAATATTATAAATACAATTGGTGCATAATTACATAAAGAATAAAAAAGGCTTCACTTAAAGCAGTTAAATTAAGTCTTCTTTATTTAGGAATGTATCCAGAACTTTAACTAAGTGAGGTTTGGTTCAGTACATGTTTGGGGATAGAACCTTTAGTATGGTCCCCCCCCACTACTATGGGATATAATTGAGCTATTTTTTTGTACTTTCTTTTATCTTCCAAAATTCATGCACAATCCTATTCACTTTTCTCATCTTTTCTTACAAAAGTTCACTCAATACTTTTTCTTTACAGGGTTGTACACAAACAATTACTCTTGTTTTTGATACAGTATCTTGGTACAATGGACAGAACATCACAAAATATTTCAGATCCGTATTTGCTGCTTCACACCAATTACATTTCACTTATCTTCTTGCTGTCTCCTTCATAGGCCTACACACATTTAAAAAACAAAAAAACAAAAAAAAAATATATATACAGTATACAGTAAAAGTCCGTTAATCCGACGACTGATGATTCGAATCTCCCAATAGTCCGAATTTTTCAATTTGAGGCCAAATCCGAATTCACCCGATGGTCCGAATTTCAAGAAGTCCCAAAGTCCCCTTTTTGAGGCATTAGGCCACTCAAATGACACATAATGGAGCACACACATATCATATGTTCATGAATTCACTTTAAAAGTTTACCATTGTCATTGTAGCCTATTACCTACTTCAAAACATCCAGATTAATGGTCAAAGGAAGCTACTGATATAAACGTAAACACCTTCTTCTTCTTCCACATCGTCTGCTAGAGAGTTTGTTTTGCTCTTGAACGCATCCTTGGGACGCTCCGATGCGCTACTGGCTTGCACCACATTTTCTGGAAGCGCATTCAGTCTTGAGCTTGAAAACGCACCTTTGGACGTATTAGTCTTGAGCTTGAAAACGCACCTTTGGACGTTCCGATACGCTACTATTTATAGTTCAGTGATCGGAGCGTCCCAAGGGTGCTTTCAAGACAACAAGACAAGGGTGCTTTCAATACAATATAATATAACAGAGCACGTCACAAAAGGAAAATCACAAAAGGAAAATTACAAGAACCTCTCAGGGAAGTGCTGTTGTTAAGGCATTACTTCCCGAACCACATCTGATCTTCAAGAGCAAGACAAACTCGCTAGTAGACGGAAGAAGAAGAAGACGTTTATATCAGCAGATTCCTTTGACCATTAATCTGAATGTTTTGAAGTAGGTAATAGGCTACAATGACAATGGTAAACTTTTGAAGTGATTTCATGAACATATGATATGTGTGTGTGCACCATTGTGTCATTTGGGTGGCCTAATGTCTCAATGTTTTCGTCATACACAGGTTCATAGGGGTAAAGTCCGATAATCCAAAAAATCCACTAATCCGAACGAGGGCCGGTCCGCTGCCCTTCGGATTAACGGAAGTTTACTGTATATATATATATATACTGTATATATACCCGGTATATATATATATATATATATATAATTATATATACCGGTATATACAGTATATATTATATAATAATAATAATAATAAAAAGAAAAAATATATAAATAAATTGTTCTCTCTGCTTTGAGTTTCTGAGACCAGTACAATAAAGGAACTCCTCAAAAGTCACCTCATTTTAAATTGTTTCATTATTTCACTGTTCATTAATAAGGGAACAAAATTAACTTAATTGTCGTGCTTCATTATTAAGTTGTAATTATAATGTAAAACTTGCAAAATAAACAAACTAAAACTGGGACGATACAAGATAAATGCAAAAGAACTGATCAAAATCGCTATGTGGAAACAACGCTTGATAAAATAAAAATCAGACAAAAATGAATGAAAACAATACAAATTTCACTTAATTAAACACTGGGTTTTCAGGGATGTAACGACTATAGTCTATCCATTATAATTAGTCCAGAAATCTTGTCTCTAACCTCTTGTAACTCAGGAAGGGCTGGAGCTAACGGGCTATAATTCTGCCCATCTATTTACTGGGCGACTCTTCCCAAATGGTAGAAATAACAGCTGGATTACTGAAGCCCTCTTTGCATTATGAGAGGTTGGGGTCAGGATTTCTATTCTATCTATCTATTACCAGATGCCTTACTCCCCTTTATGAGGGTGGCCATACACAAAATGCCCCCAAGTGGACCTATACCCTGTGAGGACTAGAGATTTTATAGTATAGGATCTCTATGGGACAACCCATTGCTGGTCTACCTATAACCCTTTCAGTGCAGGTGATGTCTGTTTTATTTTATTCTAGCTACATTTAGACGATTTTTAGCCTCTTAGGAAGCGTATGTAAAAGTGTATGGGTGAGGGCTGGTCCTATCCAGAGTGAGGTTTGGCATCCTCTATCCAACCTTAGCCATTTCTGTCTGTGTCTTTTATTTTCCTACCTTTCCTTCTGGGGGCAAGGGCTAGGAATCCTCCTCCCTTTGTAAAATTCACCTAATAGACGAGACAGAGTACCGTTAAGGGGCGAGGGAACGCGAAAGTGGTCCCAGACCCTAAAAATTAGAACTTTAAATGTGGTTTCTGTTCGGGCTCCGTCTCGAGTCGGCCACCCCCAGCTATGGGGTATGTGCCTGAGTATATACATACATACATACATACATACATACATACATACATAGGAAGGATATGTAGTGGCTAAGATGGTTAATTGAGATAGTTAGTAGCCTGTATAATGTATATTGCTAGAGGCCCTTCCTAAACTGAATAAAATCATCAAGTAACAGCTAGAATATAATGAAAAGATTTCACCCGTACTGAATGTGATAATGAACAGAATACAGTACCGATATACTTTCAGCGATGAATTACTCTATTGTACTACAAGACTCCCTCGATTTACGATTGGGTTGCGTTCCTGAAAACCCAATCTTAAATAGAAAAATCATATAGCAAACCTTGGGGTAAACGGGGTTGCGTTCTCGGACCTGCCAAAACACAAACATAAACACCTAAAAACCTATAATATCGTAAATCGGGGCATCGGATAATGAGGGAGATCTGTATACTACCCTATTTGTTTCAAGGGGTTCTTTTTGGACCTCCCTTGTTTTGTTCCATGTGTTTGGAGGTTTGGAGACATTTCACCCCTAGTTTGGCAAAATTAAAACGTTTCACTCTATTAAGGTGTCAATTATTTTCTGGACGACTCTGTAACTTCAGCATTCAGCCGGGACATTTCTCTATACAAAAATGTCAATATAACCTTGAAGGGGGTCTTGGTGGGCATTTATTAGTTTGAAAAAGTCTGGCAAGGCGTTGTTGTTTGCCTAGACGATAAACTAAAATAAATTGCTCATAAATGGCAAAAGCAAGCCAAATTCTCAATAATAATTAAACAAAATATCATAATAACCCCCAAGATGTTGGATCAGACAGTGTCAAGTATTACACAACGATGTATCACAGGCTTTACTTTTTGCGAGACCCATCCTCTTTCTCCTTGTCTTTCTGGAGATTGATGTATAACTTGGTGACATTACCGTCTGCTCTCAATCGTCCCTGGAATTGATGTCCGCGCGTCTGTGCTGTGGACACCTTGTTCTCCCAGAGTGTGAGTAGACTGACACCACTACTGCGGCCCATCGGTGCCAACGGTGGTGGGGCTGTGTGGCGCCTCTTGCTGTCTGGCAGGGATAGGTCTGACGAAGTGTGCTTGTTGCCGCTACCCGTAAGATCCGATGGATGTTTGCTACTCGAATTCAACTCCGCTTTCTCTCTCTCGGTCATGTAGTTGTAGTCATCCAATTCCTTGAGAGCTTGATCAATGTCCACCTTATCATCACTCTTATATTCTGGCTCCGACACCTTGTTGTGGCACTCCATCAGGCACTCCAGGACTTTCTCATGGGCCGGGGAGTGGAGGTACATCTGAAGGAACTGCTCCAACTCAGACCACACGGCCCGGTACTGGTCCTCTCGCTTCATGCCCTTCCCTCTCTGGCCGGACATTGGGGAGGGCAGTGGGTCGCCTCGAGCTTCCATACTCATCAAGCTCAGAATCACCTGCTTGCATTCAATAACTTCATCTTCGGTTATAGTTTCTTTTACCATGAGATTAGTGAGAGGTTCAATGTGAGGACCGAGAGTGAAGAGAGACGTTGCAGATAGAGTTATCGGCCAGTACTTGGTGTGTCTAGACAGCTGCTCTCGACTTTGTTCTAATGGTGTGGTGGAATCTTCCGTTGGGGTGCTGTCTGGGTATGGGGCTAACTTATTAGACTTGATAAATTCTCCAAAGTCAGGAATCCTATAGTCTGTCACTCTTCCTCCACATCCCTCACTGATGGATGGAGGGTCTTCTAGGATGCTCCTTGAGGTGTACATGGTGTGTATGTATATATCTCCACCGTGACAGGCCAGCATGTGGGATATAACCTTGCTCCCAGACTTCCGAGGCATTTCCAGCATCACCCATCGTCCATTGAGCAGGAAATTTGTGAGACAGGATGATGGTCTGCTGTTAACGTCAACTGAGGTGATCCTGTAGGCAGAGGAGCAGTGCTGGAGTTCTATACTGGCATTACTACGAGGGGTGCACCACTTTAGAGTTACTGTCTCATAGTCAGCACCTTCACGGTAGGTTTTCAAGTGAGCAGTTTCAGATGGTATACCTCTTAGAATGGCTGTGTGGGCTAAAGCAGGATGGAAGAGTTCAACGTCATAATTTGCCGAAGAGCTGGCATTCTGCTCCTCTTTCATTGGTATACCAGTAACTGTGGTGGAGGCAAGATCATAGTGCTTCAGAACAAGGTTACACAGTTTGGGTGCTAACGCAACTCCACAGTGGAGGCTGGTGAAGTCACAGGACATTATTGTAGAGACGTCCGGCCATGACCTACGTGGCATGTAACATTCTGGACGACTCTCAGGCCACAGGTTCAGCAGTACTAGGTCACAGTGGTTAATGGCCATCAGGTTATCTGTCGCTGCAGCCACTTTGTTCAAATGTAATAGAGCTTCATGAAACTTCTCTTTAAATGCTTTGATTTCATCTTCAGTTTCAATTTTTGTGACCAGGATAATCCTTCCCTTATTGAGGACTTTGGTGGCACTCTCAGTGAGGGATGTGCGTTTCTCGTGTTGTACTGCAGAGGGTTCCGTCACGGCTTCAATGGCAGCCTTTAATCCTTTCACAAGATCAAGCTTGCCAATGCCTACATTTTTGGCTGGTCCAAGGAGCATGAATGCATTACTCAATGTGGCAAGATTTTGATCATCCAAACTCCATGATGACAGCTTATGACAGGTTTTATCTACTGCAATAAAGCGAATCAGTCTGGTGCCAGGGAAGATGTCCCACACAATTCTGAAAAAAAGGAAAAGAAAAGTATGATAAATATTACATGTGGTAAAGAAGCTAATAACTTGTAATAATAATACAAAAACTATGTCCAGTAAAGTCCCTGTAACAAGGGCACACCCTAGCCCTGTAAATCAAGGCGTTAATAACGTCATCATTGAGTTTTTAGTTTACAAAATTATCCCACGACCAGCTGTTATTTGCCCCCTGCTGGTAATCTATATCTATCTATTGCCTGACGCCGTGATCCCCGAAGGGATGGCCACGATAAGTCATGGGGGGTGAGAGGGACAAAGTAGTAGTAGCCTACCCATGGGGCATGGCCAGCTTTTATGTAAATTTTGTTACCAGCCATGAGCCGTGAGGCACAATAATAAGTTAGGCTACTTATTGTACTTATCATCATACCGTATATAATACCAGCAGGGGGCCGATAATAGCTGGCCGTGGGAGAACTTTGTAATATAACTCAGTCAAATTAGACGCGAACGTAACTGCGAGCGTACAACTTATGTAAACAAGCTGACGGTACACCCGCTAAAACAACCCTTACCAAGACTACCAGCAACAGGTAAACACGTGACCAGACATAGCCTATACATATTTAGATAGGCCTTTTCCGGCAAGAATGTAGTTACCGGGTGTACCGCCCGTCTTGTTTACACTACGCGGACGCTCACCATCAGCATCATGTTCCCGTCTATTTTGACTGCCTTTGGATACAAAAATACATTACCCTAACCAAACAACCTAACCTAACCTAACCTAGTATTATAGATTTATAAGTATTTATTTTAGGTCAATATTCAGGAGGCGCTACAATATTGGTAAAAAAATTAAATTTTTGATGTAGGTGTAATTCCCAGGAAACTAACATAATACATATTATATGGATATTTACATTTTAAGGGTTTGTTTACAATTCTTCTTTTTCGTCTTCTTCTGGGAGAGCTGTTTTGCGTGACTGTCAGTCAACAACTGAGACATCTGGTGGCAAATGCAATGAACTATACTGGTGGCGTCATGGCCAAAGTAATCACCCTACCTAATTCATGCCAAGAGTACTCGAGTTCACTGACACGTGATGTCTATCGACCAATCAGGTGATGCCATGATTTGGAAAACAGGTGGCCCGGGATATAAGCTATCAGTTTGATTCTGGCCAGCTTGTGTAGAGGGCGTGAGCCGATCAAAGCTTTTTCCACCATCTTTAAAAACACTGAGGCTGCTTAAGACATTTTCGCCTTCCAATAAGTGTACACTGTCCAAAGTGCAATAACCAGTGTTCCAAATACAGCTAGTTTTGAAATGCACATACATTTGTTTTACATAGAAAATTTTGAAACAAAAATCCACCAGCTGTTGACCAAGATGAGTGGTGATCGAGCCTCCAGCGGCCAGCCAGGCAGCCCAGTACCTCCTCTGTTCATTAAGGTTAGTTGGTTGGTTTGGACACTATAAAGGTGCCGGACCACAGCTAGCTCGGGAATCTTAATGGGTGATCGCAAAGTAACATAAAGTAAAAGATTTTTTCGCATAGATTTAAACTGGCATGCAAGGGCTAGTTGGTTATACTGTACTGATGTTTTGGACCGACAGTTAGCCCATCGATCTTTTTAGGCCTAATAGGTCCGGTAGAGCATATACATCATTGCTATACAGTGGACCCTCGGGTAACACGGTTTTGCTTTAACACGTGTACTTCAAATGTGATGAGTCACCTGTAACACGGTATTTTCCTTGCTCTAACACGGTTTGCCTTGGCTCGGGGAACGCCACTGACTTAGTTTCCCTTCCCACCCATGCTTAGGCGGACAAAACTGAGCGGTCCAAGTGTATTTTATGTGCCAGCCCACCCCTCTAGACCACCCTTACCTACCTTCTTGTTCCCTTTTTGTTATCATATTTTATGCATATGGCATGTGAAGTATAGTTGAGTGTTGCTTGTCGGTATTTTGAGTGATTTGTGGTAGGTTTTAGGGCGGCGAATGCTCAAAAAGGGGACTTTGGGCAAGTTGCTAGAACGAAATGGCTTAATTCCTATATAACCTATGCTTTACGTAACACGGTTTTGCGTCACACGGTGTCATGGCAGGACAAATTACCAGTGTTACCCGAGGGCCAACTGTATATGTCATTAACCTCTGAAGTGCGCATGGGGGTAATTGGAAACGTCCCCCTGTGCTGACGTATTTGAGGTGTTTCCGTCACTAAAATATTCATTGTGCCATTAATAGCATTAATACTTATCCATATGCGCCTATTATGGGTTGATTATAAAGGTATTAACCTGAAACAACAATAAAACGAGTGAAAACAGCGTTTGGATGGTCAAAATCGGAGATATAGCCCGCGAGTTGTATAATGTATGGGTGAGGCAATCTGCTTTCCCGCCAATTTCCCCCAAGGCCACTGAGACACAGTCGATCGATACTCTCTCTCTCTCTCTTGCACTCGCTTGCCATCAGTGATGACAACACCCTGCTTGCAACTCGCTAATGTTAGCACGAAAATATACCTCAGAATAAGGGAATAACAGGGAAAATAGGTGATAACTGAAGGAGAGGGGAAGGAGGGGAGGTAGAGTACTGAGATTTTGCATGGCCCAGGGGCCAAAAAAAAATAAAAAAATAAAAATAAAAAAATAAAAAAAAATTCGATGTCAAAAGTTGATTTTTTTTTCTCACTCACTCATAAGTCTCCCCGCAGTGCGCCAGGGGAACTCTTATGAGTCTCCCCGCAGCTCCCAGGTTAAGAGCTGAAATGTATTATAAGGGAAAAAAAAAAAAAAAACATAGGCCTAGGCCTACTGTAAAACAATAAGTTTTTCAGCCAGTACCCAACCAGCGGGGGTGTGGGGGCGGCAGCCCCCATCCATAATACTAGGTTAGGTTAGGTAAGGTTGTTAGGTTAGGCTAATGTTAACCCCATTCTTACTAGGTTAGGTTAGGTAAGATTGTTAGAATGTTAGGTTAGGCTAATGTTAACCCCATTCTTACTAGGTTAGGTTAGGTAAGGTTGTTAGGTTAGGCTAATGTTAACCCTATGAAAACCCAAACAAAGATTTTATTAGGGTTACGGTGTAATTTTAACATGAACATTAGTAAAATCCGAGCCAAGTTTCGTCAAAACTTGGCTCGTGTTTTTGAAATGTCGGGTTATATGGGTATGGAAATTTACAAAACCCGAGCCAACATGTTAATAAGGTTACTGTGTTATTTTCATTTTTAAATTAGTTAAATCCGAGCTAAGTTTCGTCAAAACTTGGCTCGGGTTTTCAAAAAGTCAGGTTTTATGGGTCTGGAAATTGACAAAACCCGAGCCAAATTTTGGTTACAAATGTGTAGGCTAGGCTATTATCGTGTTCTATACGCTTTTTACCCCTCAATTTCCCTGATCTTCATAGCCCTCCCCACTATCGGGGGGACGTGTCTTTAGATTGATGGATAATGGGTAAATGCTTAATTCCCATTCAATTTCATTACTAGACTAGGCTAGACTAAAACACCAAAAACAAAATAAAAATAGCCTACCAAAAAAAATACCTGAAAAACACGTTGTTGCGTCTCCTGTATAGGCTAGCCTAGGCCTATAGCCATTATTTCTAAGGTAATTACAAAAAATTACCATTAGAGATCGTAGTTCGGAAAATGGCTTTGGCTTCAACTTGATACACTTATGGTGACCATAGCCTATCTTACTTTGAAATATATAGAATATAACATATAGGCCTAGCCTATTAACCTTATTTTATTATAAGTATTTATAGATGATTTATGTTGTATGTCGGTAGTGGTACACCCAGTAACTACATCCTTCCCCCACAGCATCCAATTTGTGTAGGCCTATTTCAGAAGCTCAGCTAGCCTAAATAGCCTAGGCCTAGGTCAAGACCATCTGAGTCTGATCGTAATACCGAATCTCGTAAGTGGTAAACTGGTAATTTTGGAAGCTGGAGCCTGGAGATAGGCATCATAGGCCTATGGCGGTCAATTTAAAGATGATGTAATTAAATTGCTAAAAAATCGTTTCGATTGTTTTTATCTAGTTTAGAGTTGTGTAAGGGTGTTTTGATATGTGAAAATAGGCATAAATGCATATTTACCCATTAAACAACAATCTAAAAACACGTCCCTTCACTTGCGAAAAATAACTATTTGGCCATAACCGTTTGCCGTTGGATACAAAATATGGGTTCAATGTTATTTTAATACCACAAATTTTGTTGATATTTTTGAAGATAAATATTTAATCTATATGCTCTAAAGATCATAAGAAAATTTGTTTTAACCCTCGGCAAAACTTAATAAAAGTGTATGGTACTAAAATGTCTTTTTCGTAACAAGGTTGTCAATACAGTACTTCCAGTCAGTTATCAATAGCTCTAAAGATCATATGAAAATGTGTTAAACACTCTGAAAACCCTAATATAACAGTATGGTACTAAAATTTAAGTTTCGTAACAAGGTTGTGAATACGGTACTTTCCCGTTATCAATGTACAATCAAAGCTGAAGATTGCAGAGTAAACACCGTAGACTTCATCGACTTTCTTACACCTTCGTATAATCGACAGCCAATTTTTTTTTTTTTTTTTTCCAAGGGATTAGTACTCAACCAGCGGGGGTGTGGGGGCAGCAGCCCCCACCCATAATACTAGGTTAGGTTAGGTAAGGTTGTTAGGTTAGGCTAATGTCTTTTCAAATCACTATCGGGGGCGTGTCTCAACATCGATCAATAGGCCTAATGGGGAAAATAGGTTTTCCCGAGATTTCTAATTAATTACAAACACTATATATTGATGCAAATGAACAATTTCTTGATAATATTCAAGGACACTAGTGCGACGTTATGAGAAACAATTTATTAGGGAAAATAGGCACCAATAGATTCTCCATATTTTTCTCCATATAGTCCGCATGGAGGATTTTCGTTATCAACAAATTGAAAAATACCCACTTCACAGACAAATACACCAAAAATCTAAGTCAAAGCGGGGGTGTGGGGGCGGCAGCCCCCACCTATAATACTAGGTTAGGTTAGGTAAGGTTGTTAGGTTAGGCTAATGTCCTTTCAAAGGGGTATAGGGTAGTAAACACTAGGATAGCCTATACCCGGCCAGAGGTAAGAAGAAGAAGAAGAAGAGTCCTGCAGTAGGCCTAGTCTCCTTGAATGCTACCAATTTCTTTTATAAAAAACACTCGGAAAATTTGTGGTAGGCCTAGGCCTATTAAAATTAAAAAAATCCAAAATATGTAGAGGGGGGGGGGGGTGCAAGCCCCCCCCCCCCCAGATTTATTGAAATCGTCATATATTTAAACAGTAGGGGGCAAAAACCAAATTTCCCCAATGCTTCTTCGCGGAAGATGTAAACAAAGCCACCCGCCTCTTGCGACGTAGGCGATATAGGCCTAGGCTAGGGGATATTTTGTTTTTTCAGGATCAGTAATAAATTTTTATGCGCATTTAGACACATAGCCTATAGGAATGAAATACATGGTATAAGAAACCTGTAGGCCACAATAAAATCGATGTATGAATTTAATTACATCATCTTTATATTGTCCTCTATGGCTCTTAGGCTAGGCCTAGCCTATTCAGATTTAGGCTAGGCTACATAATTTTTAACAGATAACAGATTTACCCATATACCTTACCTACAATACTCAGTAATGGCCTCCACAGCACAGGTCCACAGACTCTTGGTGACTGGCAGTAGTGGGATCAGGTTAATGGGTTGGGACACTGACTGGGGGCCGCTACTACTACTGCTGCTGCCACTGCGGGATTTGTTGAAGCTGTCCATCTCTAATTTCACCCCAGAGGAAGCTGTTAGGGAGTGGTCCAGCACGAACACGGTCTTATGGCTGGTTGGGAACGACATTGTGGCCGTCAAAGGGGAACTAACAGGAAAACAGTCCACACCGCCTCGCCGCCTCTGAAGGGGATCTCGAAAATGTAAACAAATCGGCTACAGAGAAGTTTGGTCGAGATTCGTATTCAGAGATTCGATTGACACTTGCAAGTTTCGGGTTATAAGGAAGTTGGAGTTGTAGACTTTGATATTTAGCAGCATTAACAACTAAAATTCGGGGTAGCATTCAAGGAGACTACAGCAGGACTCTTCTTCTTCTTCTTACCTCTGACCAGGTATAGGCTATCTATAGCGGCTCGCTTGGTGTAGTGACTAGCGTCTCGGACTTCCACCCAGAAGGCCCGGGTTCGCGCCCACGCTCGGCGCATTAAAGATTTTTCACAAGCACTGAGTCGTTACCATCCCTCATGAGCAAAGGGATAGGGTAGTAGTACAGGACCCCAATGGAAATACGCCTAATCGGCCTTATTGAGCTATCCTTAGCTAGCTTAGCATGCGCTAGCTTTAAGAACTATTATTATTATTATTATTATAACCTATACCCCTTTGAAAGGACATTAGCCTAACCTAACAACCTTACCTAACCTATCCTAGTATTATGGGTGGGGGCTGCCGCCCTCACACCCCCGCTATTTGACATCTTTGACAGATTTTTTGTATTTTTCTGTGAAATCAGGTTTTTTCAAGTGTCAATAACGAAATTCCTCCATGCGGACTATAATGAGAAAAATATGGCGAGTCTATTGGTCCCTATTTTCCCTAATAAATTGTTTCTAATAAGGCGGATGTATTGTCCTTGAAGATTATCAAATTCGGTTGTAGTGCATCTATACATGCATAAAATACAGCTCAACAAACTTTCTATTCGAATCATCAGCCAGCTTATTTGCAGACGATGCTAACATCTATAATTTCATGGAGACAAAAGGGGACATATAGTAGCGCTGCGCTGCGAAGAGACATAACTCACAGTAACTCACAGTAGAATCCCTGGAAGAGGCCCTAGTGTGGCAGCCTGTGTAACACTAACTATTGATTGGCTGCTTGTGGTGTTCTTGATTAGTGCTTTATAATTATACCTCTGAACCTGATTTTTCCAGAATCTATCAAGCATGGATTCATTTTTGTTTACAAAATCAGCGCTCATGCACCACCCACTCTGGCAAATTATTCCAATTATTTACAACACTCGCACACACAACTAGGACCGACCTCCATGTAGAAAATCACGAAGCTCTGTGGATCGACCTACACCTGCCGAGGACAAGACCCATCACAATTGGGGTGTGTTTGGAAGTACAAACTTTAATGACGCATGGGTTGGCTTCAGAACCATCATCACAAACATCCTAGACGAAATAGCTCCTCTGAAAGACATACGAATTAAAGCAAGGTCAGACCCATGGATCAACAATGACATACTACACCATCTGGAACACAATTTAAAAAATATAGGTCTGCCATGAGCAACTTGCCAGTTTTTCAAAACATAAAAGTTCTATGGTCCACAGTGTCTTTGAAAAATGCGCTAAGATAGCGCATTTTTCAAAGACACTGTGGAGACAATCTGTTAAAAAGGCTAGTGAAACATAGACAGGATCAAGGTCTGAAACATGAGTTCAACAGGGCCAGGAATAAACTAAGCAGAAAAATCAAATCAGCGAAAACTAATTATTTCCACAATAAGGCAGAGGAATATCAGAATAACCCAAAGAAACTATGGAGGCACCTAAAAACAAAAGGCTACAGCAACAAGGCAAGGGATTCATCTAACACTAATATTGCTCTCAACATTAATGATCAGGTTTGCCACGATAAACGACAAATTTCAACCTACTTCTACACCTTCACCTCCATAGCAAACACACTTGCACAGAACCTACCGCAACCTCTCAATAAATACACGACAACAACGGCCACCTTTCGAAATTTCTACAGAGATATAGGCATACACCCGAACACATTTGGATTACAAAATGTTACACCAAAATACACTTTTGACACGCTCTCTAACCTAAATGTACATAAAAGCACAGGACCAGACAAAATTCCTGCCAAATTTCTACGAGATGGAGCCATTGGTATAGCAGGTCCCCTAACCCACATCATCAACCTGTCAATTAACACCAACACTGTACCTGCTGAACTGAAGGAAGCTATTGTATCCCCTCTATTCAAGAAAGGAAATAAACTAGAAGTTGGCAACTACAGACCAGTTAGCATATTATGTACTGTATCTAAAATCCTTGAAAGAGCGGTATACACCCAAATTGAACCCTACCTCAAAAAAAAAATATCTATTTTATAAGTTTCAATCAGGTTTCAGATGCATGTACTCAACTGACTCCTGTCTCATCCACTTAACAGATCACATCCGTAAAGAAATGTCTAAAGGTAACTACACCGGTATGGTTCTTCTTGATCTACAAAAAGCGTTTGACACAGTAGACCATGATATCCTATGTAATAAACTACAAGCAATGGGCATCAGGTCTGTGAACTGGTTTAAATCTTATCTTAGTGGTAGAACACAGAGAGTCAAAATTGATGATAATATATCTGATCCTATGCCAATTAACTGTGGGGTCCCGCAGGGAAGCATCCTTGGTCCCTTACTCTTTCTCTGATATGTGAACGACATGGAACTGAGCGTATCGTGTAAATTATTACTGTATGCTGACGACAGCGTGCTTCTGGTTTCAGGAAAAGACCCAATAAGTATTGCCGCTTCACTTTCCAAAGAACTAGAATCATGTAGTGAATGGCTAGTGGACAATAGACTATCTCTTAACCTGGACAAGACGGAAGCCATCTTATGTGGGACAAAACGCAAACTGAAAGACATTGTGGGCTTCTCGGTCAACTGTAATGATATTCCTATAACAACAGTGTCACAAGTTAAATATCTCGGACTAAAACTGGACTCGAGTTTGTCAGGTGAAACAATTTTGGAATCTATCCTGTGTAAGTGTACGTATAAAATACCTGTATAGACAGGTGGGATGCTTGTCAGCGGCGACCAAAAAGACCCTTTGCCAAGCGCTTGTTCAATGTCATTTTGACTATTCTGTGTCATCCTGGTACTCTGCATCATCTAAATCAGCACAGCACATACTTCAGGTCACTCAAAATAAAATGGTTAGGTTCATGCTGAACCTAGGACCCAGATCACATGTTGGCCAGGAACAACTTCAGTCACTAGGTATGCTCAATGTGTCTGACAGGGCCAAACAAATCAAGCTCACTAATGCCTTCAAAATTTTCTATGACAGAGCTCCAGAGTATCTTAAGAGTGATTTTGTTAAAGCAAATGAGAGGAGTGGACATAATACAAGAAACAGGATGTTTAATTTTAAGGTCCCGAGAATCCAAGGACAGGGTAAGCAAACATTCTTCTTCACTGCCATCAAAGACTGGAACGACCTACCCCAGTCAGTCCGTGAAAAGAGAACACTATATTCCTTCAGACGTAGCCTGAAGGACCACCTGAACCGGACAGCTGCGAGAAGGGAGCACCAAGCTTATGTCTACTACTAAATACGACATAAGAGATAGGCAAACCAAACTGAAATGATTACTGATTACGGATTACTGATATTTACCATAGGATGTAAGGTATCTTAAAATAACCCCCTAGAAATACTTTCTCTAAAGTATCTATTTCTTTTATCCTCCCCTTTTCCCTAGCTAACCTAATCCCACAAGGACCCCAATGGAAATACGCCTAACGGCCTTATTGGGCTATCCTTAGTTGGAATTATGCAAAGCTGGTACATGTCATATTTGTAACATACTATGTGGTAAATAATAATAATAATAATAATAGTTCTTAAAGCTAGCGCATGCTAAGCTAGCTAAGGATAGCTCAATAAGGCCGATTAGGCGTATTTCCATTGGGGTCCTGTACTACTATCCCATCCCTTTGCTCATGAGGGATGGTAACGACTCAGTGCTTGTAAAAAATCTTTAATGCGCCGAGCGTGGGCGCGAACCCGGGCCTTCTGGGTGGAAGTCCGAGACGCTAGTCAGTACACCAAGCGAGCCGCTGTAAATTGCTAACTGAATAAATATTATTATTATTATTATTATTATTATTATTAACACGGTTGGGAAACTAATACTTTCTCAAATCCAGTCTTGCTCTTGCAATGGTTTGAAGACACCGGTACCATACCTGGTTGGCGTACTCAAGATGAGGTCTTACCAGATTATACCAATTTTACCAGAGCTGTAAACAGTGGCTTAAAGATTGCTGCTTCCAGGTGGACAAAAGTTCTTCTAATGAGCCCCATAATTGTATTTGCCATGAAGAGACTGGACGAACGGAGTAAGAAGTAGCTTCTGAACTTCAACGCCGGCAAATACAAAACGATGCACGTCGAACGCAACAACCTCCAAGCTGACTACCACCTGAACGGGACACCAGTGCAGCAGGCAACGGAGGACAAAGATCTGTGTATCTTGGTTTTGTGTGACCTCAAGTCCTCGCAGCATGTGGCAAAGGTTGCTTCAAAAGCGAACAGCCAGCTGTGAATCATTAAAAGGAATTTTATACGAGACAGAGAAATCTAGCTGGTACCTCTCTACTTGTCACTGGTATGCCCGGTCTATGGCGTACAAAGTTGGTCCCCTTATCTGGTTAGGGACATCCAGGCTTTGGAGAGGGTACAACGATGTGCAACAAAATTGGTACCTTAGCTAACACACCTGTTATACGAGGAGAGCTGTCAGCGCCTCGGTCTTCAGATACTTAGTGACCGGAGGAAAAAAGGTGACATGATAGAAACCTACAAGCTACTGCATGGCTTCGATGGCATCCCTTACACCAGATTCTTCCGACTCAATACAAACAATCTGAGAGGACATTCACTGAAGCTAGCAAAACCGGACCACTGGATAACAGCACTCAAAGGGAAGTGGTTTGCGATCCAGGTGATTGACGTACGACTGGAACACACTCCCGGATAGGATAGGAACCGCGCCCACGATAGCCACATTTAAATCACGGTACAATAGACACACATATAAGTATAGAAAATATTTTGGCTGACATATGTCTTAAGAGGTGGGGACCACATAAGAAGTCCAATTCTTATTTCCCCACTACCAATTAATAGGTAAGCATTCATCACAAAAACTAATCTAATTGTTGTAGCTAATTAATGTAGGCATACATATACGGCTCCAACTTACTTTTAGCTAGTAACTAGCTTAACTCCTATCTATCTATCTATTTTCGGATGCCTTACTTCCCTTTTTTAGGATGGCCATACAGAAAACGCCCCCAAGCTGACCTGTCCCCTGTGAGAAGGACAATCCGTGCCAGTTTAATCAACGACTTACAGGATTGACCACTGAACTTAAGGTCTGTTCAACTTCGAGGCCCTCGTATATTTTTAGCACTTTTTTCAACAGTGGTTGGTGGCTAGTCGATCAACCAACCTGCTTCACCCTTACAGTAGGTGAGCAGTAAGGATTTTGATAAAGCTGTCTCCCCTAGATGGGTTGCCAACCAAGGCTGAAGAGTTCCATCAACCCGGATAATTAAATGCTTGATGGAGGTTTAGCGAGGAAACTAAAAAATAATGTAAACAAACAATTATTAAATAATATTATACTGTAGACAAAAAGTACTACCCCTTAATACGACACAGAGACGTAGTAGATTCATATTTTTTAAATTAACCCCTTCTGTACTGGCAACATCTTCTTAATTAGTATATTCAAGCTATATTTAGACAATTTGGTGCAGCTTAACCCCTTCTGTACCGTTGATGTACTTCTTATTATATTCTGGTAACTATGAGACAATTTTTTTCCAGCTTAGGAAGGACGTCTACTGATTAAGTAAAATGCTACAGATTATCTCGATGTATCCTTTTAGTTGCCACACATCCTTCCTAAGCTTCATAAAATTGTCTAAATGTAACCTACCTGAAATCAAATAAAAAAGAAGTTGTCGGTACAGAAGGGGTTAACCCTTTGAGTACCAGCGACGTGTGTCATATTTTATGCAAGTTATATTTGAACGATATTATGCAGCTTAGGAATGATCTGTGGTAGTTAAAAGGGTTGGTAGAGATAGGTTGATGCCTTATTATAGCTAGAGGTCCTTCCTAAGCTGAATCGTCTAATAGTTGCCAGAATGGGATAAAAAGGATGTCCCTGGTACTGAATGGGTTAAGAAGAATCTGGGGTAGTAAAAAGGGTTTAGTGAGATAATTTTGGAAGAACCAGCCTATGGCCGGAACACTACCGAAAAATTTACAAATTTATCTAGAAGGGGGATGTAATGGATGTGTTTTTAAAGTTTGATGGAGGTCTAGGGAGGAAACTAAAAACATAAATTATATATAAAATGATTTGCCAAAAAATAAACCCTTCCCCCTTAAACTAATGACTAGCCAATTAACCACTTGAGAGTATCTGGCCATAAGGTAGTTGGAGCTGTAAACATCGATATATAGCAACAATGTAATACTAATGTAGGTTTCTGATGGATAGAACATGTGATGAATTTTGTTTTATATGTATTTATAAATAAACTACAGCCATATTTTAGCTGGTAATTCTGGTAAATATTGCTGTCTGTAATTCCAACTTCCTTATAGCCTGAAACTCGCAAGTGCTTAATTTACAGTCAGCTGAAGATGAACAGAGTCACTTGTGAATTTTCTTGACCTCGGATCGATCCCAGCCAAGGCAGACTATTTAGTGGGTGTGGTACCTATAGTACGTCATAGCGTGTCTCACATACTCGCACCCAGTCGGGGGACACCTCGACGACGTATACACTATGCAGACTAATAAACACACTCAACACAGCCATTCCAACAGCTTCCTCTATCTACAACACCCCTTCTCCGCTATCTACACTCTCCCAGCTGTATGGTCCTAGTGTACTGTCTGATGGCGTAATGGGATTCGAAATGTAAGAGACTACAGCTGTATAGTATTATTTTATAATTGACCACTTGCGGATTTCAGGTTATAAGGAAGTTAGAGTCGTAAACATTGATATAAAACAGAAATGCAATAATAATGTAGGTTTCTGATGAATAGACCGTATGATGAATTTGGTTTTATGCATTTAAATATGCACTACAGCAATATTTTAGCTCGTAATTCTGCTAAATATCGATATATAAAAACTCCTCATACTTTCTATCCATCAGAAACCTTCATTACAATTGTATATCTGCTCTGTACCGATGTTTACGACTCCAACTTCGTTATACCCTGAAACTCACAAGTGGTCAATTGGAACACCTGGTATTAATAGGTGACCCCACGCCAAGCCCACGTCCGCTGTTGTTTATCCGGATCGTTTGATTGACGGCTAGATATGGACCACTGTGGGCAATTAAGCCTTTCTGTACCGGGGCCGTCCTTTTAACTGTATACTATTAGACCATTTTATTCAGCTTAAAAAGGGCCTCCAACAATTAACAGGCTCGACTTATCTTACTTAACCCATTTTACTACTTCGGATCCTTCTTAGACTGCGCAAACTCGTTTAAATATAGCAAGAATAATAATAAAAAGACGACTCTGACACAGAAATGGTTAACAAATCTTGCCAGGATCCATCAATGCCATTTAATATCCTTATTGACTGTACCTGTTCCTCTTGGATGGTGTTGTTGAGCAAATGGAAGCCTTTGAATGAGCTCAACACGTACCTGTGCCCCATTTAAATAAATTTCCTTTTGATTACAAATTAACTAGTGTGACTATTTTTAAATTAAGAACTGGTATAATTATGTTAATACAATAAATTCCATAGCAACACAACAAATTAAAAAAAAACATAAGAGTATTATAATACAATCATCCTTAAACAATTAAACATATATAGTGATAAATATTTAATAATGGTTAAAAAAAATACAATATTTGAAAAACAAAAACCTGGTTATATCAAACTAAATCAAGGAATAGACTGCCGGACATTGAAGATACATCAGATTTGCAGCTGTGGAACGGTGAGGTAGAGCGGATGGGTTCATGGGGACCGGAACTGATCATGTTATTAATTATACATTGATCACTTGTACCTGGATCCGAACCCTGACTCTCAACCTCGGTCACTTGGGGATCTGGTCCAACACGGAAATGTTGTTGTTGTGTAACATTTAGATTGTAATTGTTGCTAAACAAAACCCTTATGTAAAGACCATAGTGGAGTATTTTCTTAGCTATGAATATATACATTAATCCAGCGATCCACTCACCGTCCCCAAGACCCCACCACTGGAAAGGCTGATATTTAATGATGTGAAGGCCTTGGAGGGGCTTCACAAACTCCAAGTGGAACAATAGTGAATGAGCCGCGGCATTCATTCCTATTACTGTAGTGATATCCCTGCCAACGATGATTATTTTAGTAAAAACAGAAACATTTAGTGACAAATATAGCAGTATAACCGATACAATGTTCAATAGATCGGTAATAACTGCTTGGTTTATATCGTTAGTAACGACAAAGATATTTGTTAGTGGGAGAGAGTCACCGAGTGTAGTTCTGTTACCGAAAATGTTGCCGGTATTAATGTGGTTATGTTTGATTACGAACAAACATATCAGATCAACCAAATGAAAACACAAAACGATCCCCGTTATAACTCCCCTTAATATCTTATTATGACACATCTTGTCCTTGAAGGAAAGTGGCAATGTCGTGACCTATATACTATTGATGGAGTCATTACTATTAGGCCTATATGTATTTACAAATTATAAATTTAACTCAGAACTAACTCACACTACGAAAGCACAACCTCTTGATAACAATCAAAGATGAACGATGGTTAACTGGAGAGTGGAAAGGTTTGGCTGAGACTCCATAATTATATTGTCATTATATAACATTACCTTATTGTTCTCTTTATGTAGCTTACTATTTGTACATATAATAATGAAAAAATACACTATATAAATATGATATATACCTTCATTTTGATGAGGTGTACGTGCAAAATAGAGAAATCGCGACATATTTTGTTGCCGTTTATTGTTTTGTTATCCATAAAATACAGTTTTCTATGGGGTGTGATTGAGAGAAAATTAATTTAAAAGGGTGTCTATTATATAACTAATTTCTCCCGGATGTCTAGTTTATTTTTTGTTCGTTTGTTATTATTATTATTATTATTATTATTAGGGGTTCGTCCCCTACGGGGAACCCCTATTGTAATCATTAAACCTGGGTTTTCATCCAAATTCTTCTTACGCGCCGGTTTCGACGCAATAACTCCAGAACCGCTTTTTGGATCGGGATCAAACTTTCACAAGAGGTGCATGTTTGTATTGGGCAACTTTTGATATGCTAAACATCCGGCATGGCGGCCAAACAGGTCCGTGGCAGCCGATTTCCCGAAAAACTTGACGCCTAAATACCGTCTCTCCCACTCACAGGAAACGACTGGGCTTTGGCATACGCACTCCCCTACTAATGCTCCGCAAATTTTATAGAGAAGGTTTTGCTTTTGCACGTGGATTTTTTTCCGGCAATCTTGAAAAAACTCTAATTCCACTTAAAATTCCACATCTTGAAAACTACGCCGATGATTAAAGCCATGCTTGCGTAGTTGGGTGAGGCTCGCGATTACGAACGTTTTGATACCAAACAAATATAAATGGGTGGAATAGTTTGGCTGCAGCATTGAAAACTGTCTATTCTTAAATTACTTTAAAACCGTATTCGCTACCCACACAAAGTTTACCGTCTACAGTCTATAGGCTTCCACGCATCCCCCAGTTTTGCTTAATAACATAATCTCTTTATTATTCAGATCTATAATTTTTTGTTTATTTAACTCTCTCAAAACAGTTCGAGTCCCTACGAATTCCAGCAATTATTTAGCCAACCTACCTATACATACCTACCCTACCAAATAATAATGATAAATTCAAATTTATTTTTGGTGAATGACAGATAACAATGATATGGACCTTTAAAGTTTTGGCAATTGCCCAATGACTGGTATTTTAACCCTCCTAAAGTGTTACCACGAAATACCGCTAGATCCTTTCTCAAAAGTCGCTAGCATGTTGCTACATAGCCAAACAATGTTAGGATAATGCTGCAGTTTCTAAACAGTTTTGGTTTGTTTGTTTTGCAAATTTTACAATGTAGTATGACTAGAATGTCTGAAATTTTCAAATGATCCCTAGTAAATGTCTCTAGATATAAAAAAAATGGCTGCTAGATTGAAGTAAATAGCTCTACATTTAGCGGTAATATGTAGCTTTACAACTGGCAACACTGCAACCACCACCTCCCTCCCAACCTCCCAGTATGTCTCCACAAAATACCGCTAGATCCTTTCTCAAAAGTCGCTAGCATGTTGCTACATAATAATAATAATAATAATAATATTTATTCAGTTAGCAATTTACAGAGTTGGTACCACATAGTATGTTACATATATGACATGTACCAGCCTTGCATAATTCCAACTAAGGATAGCCCAATAAGGCCGTTAGGCGTATTTCTATTGGGGTCCTTGTGGGATTAGGTTAGCTGGGGAAAAAGGGGAGGATAAAGAAATAGATACTTTAGAGAAAGTATTTCTAGGGGGTTATTTTAAGATACCTTACATCCTATAGTAAATATCAGTAATCCGTAATCAGTAATCATTTCAGTTTGGTTTGTCTATCTCTTATGTCGCATTTAGTAGTAGACATAAGCTTGGTGCTCCCTTCTCGCAGCTGTCCGGTTCAGGTGTTCCTTCAGGCTACGTCTGAAGGAATAATAATAATAATAATAATAATAATAGTTCTTCAAGCTAGCACATGCTAAGCTAGCTAAGGATAGCTCAATAAGGCCGATTAGGCGTATTTCCATTGGGGTCCTGTACTACTACCCCATCCCTTTGCTCATGAGGGATGGTAACGACTCAGTGCTTGTGAAAAATCTTTAATGCGCCGAGCGTGGGCGCGAACCCGGGCCTTCTGGGTGGAAGTCCGAGACGCTAGTCACTACACCAAGCGAGCCGCTATCATCATGAATACAGGTGTTCTCTTTTCACGGACTGACTGGGGTAGGTCGTTCCAGTCTTTGATGGCGGTGAAGAAGAATGTTTGCTTACCCTAGTCCATAGTCAAACAATGTTAGAATAATGCTGCAATTTCTAAAGAGTTTTGGTTTGTTTGTTTTGCAAATTTTACAACGTAATATGACTAGAATGTCTGAAATTTTTAAATTATCCCTAGTAAATCTCTCTAGATATGAAAAAATGGCTTCTAAATTGAAGTAAATAGCTCTACATCTAGCGGTAATATGTAGCGATACAACTGGCAACACTGCCTAAGTGTTACCCCAAAATACCGCGATCCTTTCTCAAAAGTCGCTAGCATGTTGCTACATAGTCAAACAATGGTAGAATAATGCTGCAATTCCTAAAGAGTTTTGGTTTGTTTGTTTTGCAAATTTTACAATGTAATATAACTAGAATGTCTGAAATTTTCAAATTATCCCGAGTAAATGTCTCTAGATATGAAAAAATGGCTGCTAAACTGAAGTAAATATAGCTCTACATCTAGCGGTAATATGTAGCAGTACAACTGGCAACACTGCCTACAACCACCACCTTCCCCCACCCTCCCCAGAGACTCGCACCTACAGTACGTCTCTCCCTCCCCCCATCCCCATTCCATCACTTTGTATGTACGATATTATTTCCGTCTTTTTTACTGTGTATGGATTAAGTTATTGGTGTTCACTCTTGACATATGTGTCCTGCTACTTCTGTATGCATACATAATAGCATGAAAGTGATCAATACGCGCATATGAAGCTATGTATCTCGTATATCGGATTCTCTTCCCTTTGATCGGTCCACCCCTTATACCTCCCTCCCTCCTCCCTATCCCATAATATGGGATATTACACATATTATGTGTAAACATTATATTTTAGCTTTCCGAAGGTAAATACGTACTTCCGATAAATATCTAGCCTTGTATTGTGTGTACATGCTTAGATTGATATGCAGGATTCGAAGTTGCATAATAAATCGTAGGCAGTGTCCACCAACCTTTTAACTGTCTTCGTGGTGCGATGTATAAGGTGTTGATTTTTGGTGTGAGCATCCTGGGTTCGAGTCCACGGACTGCCACATGTGTTTGTAAATTTCATTAATCGATTTTAGGAGTATTGTTGGTTGTTGGAAGGAACATAATAATTGATATTGGTTCAGGAGTAATTTATCAAGAGGACTTCCCTAAGTGGTTTAGGCCCCATTAATTGCTCTTTCCATTCACATATGCATAGCCTACGTGAGTTGCAGTTGGGATGTGTGTACATGCTTAGATTGATATGCAGGATTCGAAGTTGCATAATAAATCGTAGGCAGTGTCCACCAACCTTTTAACTGTCTTCGTGGTGCGATGTATAAGGTGTTGATTTTCGGTGTGAGCATCCTGGGTTCGAGTTCACGGACTGCCACATGTGTTTGTAAATTTCATTAATCGATTTTAGGAGTATTGTTGGTTGTTGGAAGGAACATAATAATTTAAATCATGAATCCTGTTTAATGTCATTATTTATTTAAAACATGTGTAAGGGTTACATTTATACACAGGATAAGATAAGCAAATACAAACCTCAGAGCATAATCATTGGCGATGAGGACAGTTCGTCGCTAGATAGGCGTGCTTGTGTGATGGTCTTGTGTAGCTATGTGTGTGCTTGTTTGAGTGTTGCTATAGGCTACGCATTAGTTATATCTCTCTCTCTCTCTCTCTTATTTATCGCTGTCTTCCATACGATTACGACATACTGTACTAGTGCATGAGAACAGGAAATAGGGAGCCTCGCTCTCTCTCTCACAAATGAGAACATAAGTAAACAGGAGTCTGCAGAGAGGCGATTGGCTATAGGACTCGGTAGCCTATTCCACATATCTACAACTCTGTTACTAAACGAATAGAGGCAGATCCCTTACACACCCGTCTCTCTCTGTAGCTCGTTTGTTTGCACACCGGTACAAATGAGGCAGATTCCTTACATATGAACATGGGAATCTGCAGAGACACAAGTGGCCCACAAAAGGCAGATCCCTTTCACATCTAACCCATTTCGTCCATATGACTATCTGATTTTAACTTGAAATTCTCTATTGTTCTTGATCCCACTATAGCACTAGGTAGCCTATTTCACATATCTACGACTCTGTTACGAGAGGCAGATCCCTTACACAGCCAATCTCTCTCTCTTATTTGCACACTGGTACAAAGGAGGCAGATCCTTACACATGCTACCAAGATGAAAATGGGAGTCTGCAGAGAGCCGATTGGCCCACACACGGCAGATCCCTTTCACACCCAATCCATCTCGTCTTATCAAATTTTATGTTGAATCTCTATTGTCATTGATCCCACTATAGCACTTGGTAGCCTATTCCACATATCTACAACTCTTTTACCAAGCGAATAGAGGCAGATCCCTTACACAGCCAATCTCTTTCTCTCTCGCTCTTGTTTGTTTACACACCGGTACAAATGAGGCAGATCCCTTACACATGCAACCAAGATGAAAATGGGAGTCTGCAGAGAGCCAAGTGGCCCACATGAGGCAGGTCCCTTTCACACTCAACCCATCTCATAAACGTTACCTGTTATTTACACTACTTACTATACACCCATGTTATCATATACTGTACCTGCAACCAAAACACAATTGTAAGAAATAGGAACATAAGAAAATGGGAGTCTGTAGAGAGCCAATTGGCCCACACAAGACAGATCCTTTTCACACCCAACCCATCTCATAAAAACTCATTTATCTCTGTCTTCCTTACATTTATGACATCCTAGTGACCTAGTCTCTCTCTCTCTCTCTCTCACAAATGAGAACATAAGAAAACCGGAGTCTGCAGAGAGCCGATT
Source organism: Paralithodes platypus (assembly GCA_032716605.1). Classification (NCBI taxonomy): domain Eukaryota; kingdom Metazoa; phylum Arthropoda; class Malacostraca; order Decapoda; family Lithodidae; genus Paralithodes; species Paralithodes platypus. Next base: position 1,669,045 of record CM064525.1, read on the forward strand.
GGCCCACACATGTCAGATCTCTTTCACACCCAACCCATCCCGCACTCTTTCTCTCTCTCTCATATTTATCGCTATCTTCCTTACGTTTACGACATCCTATTCTCTCGCCATACTCCCTCTCTCCTTCACATGAGAAAATAAGAAAACGGGAGTCTCCAGAGCCGATTGACCTACACATGGCAGATCCCTTTCACACCCAACCCATCTCGTTCTATCTAATTTCAAGTTGAAGCTCTATTGTTCTTGATCCCATTATAGCACTCGGTAGCCTATTCCACATATCTACAACTCTGTTACTAAACAGATAGAGGCAGATCCCTTTTACAGCCAATCTATCCCTCTCTCGCTCTTGTTTGTTTGCACAATCTGCTCCTTCTGTAGTTTCTCCATGCCCGATAAGTTAAATGATCTTTTGATATCTGTGACACAGCATTTGTATCCAACACAATACCCTGCTTTGCAAAACCGTCGAACCCCGGACAACGTTGCTTGCAACTTTAATTATTATTATTATTATTATTATTATTATATTATTATTATGTCCTGTTTTTCTACAGGATTAACTTGGGTAATGTGAGTTCTAACTGACTGGGTATATAAGGCTGCATGCACAAAACAAGGTATGAGGAATAGAGAACACAAAATAAACACACGGTAACAAGACACACGATTACGTTTATTGATATATACACTTCTGTAAGGCAAATGATAGAATTGAACAACACTAGCATAAGTGGATCTGGATGGAGCCTAGTCTCCCACTTCCAACGTTCAGGTATTAATCTTCTGATCACTGGCTTATTTAACAGGTTTATATACCGGAGACCATCAATGTTACTTATAGATTCATATTCACTGTTAGATTTATTACGGTAGCTCTGGTGCACAAGTAGTAGTTCACAGACTAGATTAGACACGCGTATTTTAGAGCACGGGAATTCTAGTAACCTCAGGGGGTACTGATCTAAGTTTTATATTCTTGTATCAGAAATACATAGAACGCAAATCAGTGGGCGAACATTCAGATATCACTAGGGTTTCACTTCTATGTAATAATATCTGGGTATATGGTTAATTACGAGAGTTAGTATCGCCTGTTAATTAATGAACACTGATATGCTTAGCACTTCCTAATGGAATGGTTATATATGAATTATACTGGGGCAAAGATATAGCCACTTCGTAGAAATATTAATAAGTGAGTCTCTAAATAGTACTGTAACACTGTAGTACTGATAGAGTGAATCTTGGGTAGTATTTGATTGGTCTGGTCCTGGTTATCTTGCGTCCGTGATGTTGGGGGCTAACGACTGGTTCCGCGGCCGTCCAGGTGGGCCATATGTAGGAAGTTCTCAAGTACGTGGACAGGTCCTTCTATCCAAATCTGCCACGGAGTCTGCCAGCTCTGGAACTCAATTCTCAGCAACCAACAAGGATAGAGCTCGAGGTTAACTCTGGTTACCAACCTGGGTTGGTGTCTGTCTTTCAACTGATTTTACTGGGGGCTGGAGCTGGGTTTATAGGCTCGGTTTTGGACCCTGTAGGCCATAGGGATCTCGAGTTTTGATGGACTATTTGAGCTCTCAATTGATACGGGAACTAGGTAAGGTGGTGATTACTGTTGTGGCACATGGCTATATGGAGCCTTCATAATGCGATATAACTGAGCCTTAGTAAGAGGTACTATTTTGGCTATACTGGAAGTATTTAGGGGAGGGAGACTGGATCTACTTTGCGAGGAGGATTGGGACAGCTGTGATAGGAGCGTCTCTCTTATATTGTTCAATCTTCATTCTATGGTATAGCTGAGGTGCTAATTTAGTTATCCGAGTATGCAAGAAAGGTGAATGGGTTATTGTGGGTTAATAGAAGTTAGTAAAGGGGTTAGTCATGCATGGTTAGTTCATTGATAGGAAGAATTCCTGTGCTACCTGGCAATGACCCGGAAGTCAAAACAAGGGTCAGGTATACCTCCACAGGGGTGGGGGTCTCCCTCCTCGGGTGGGTAAAAAGGGGTAGCTGTGCGCCCTCTCTCTGTGATGGTCGTCCGGCAGCTGTGGCTAGGGGCTTGCTATATCACAAGTGTTTGTAATAACCCTCTGTTTATGAGACAGATGTGGGTGTTCTTAATACCAAACCCGAAGGTGCCTTGACTAGCTGGTTTAATCGGTTGGGTTGTTAATTGCATGGTTTGCTGGATGTGGTGGAGACTGGGTTGCTAACTCTGCCACATTTATCTGGAAGTATGGCAATAGAAGTTAGTCACTGGCGAGGCGGCTAGCCTCGCACTGACGAACATTGGGTACAGGGTTGTGAATGGGTTGTGAGAGAATAGATGGCATGCAAAGGGTTAGTAAAGTTCTAATGTTGTTCCGTCCTACTAAGGGAAGGTAGGCTGGATAGGAGTATATATATAAAAGGTTGGAGAACGTTAGCAACGGAAAAATCAAGGATCTTCAGGAGGTATGAGGGAGAGGCTAGGTCGGAAGAGAGTCGATGAGCGTGGGGTGTTAATGAGAGGGGGAGAGTTCAGGGGGGTACGTGGAAGTTTGACCCTAAGGTCTCCGGGCGTAGGGGTGGCATTAGACTACAGTTGATATTGGAGTTTGGGGGGAAATGACAGTGAAAGTACGTTAGCCAAATGCTACCGGGGGATGCAAATACGGGGTGGTATGAGTCTGGAAAAGATAGAATCATGTGGACTGTGGGGCTGTGGGGGAAAAGGAGGTTAACTGTAGGTGTGTGCTTGACTGTGGATAAAGTAGGGAAAAACATGGTGTATTATTACTCGTCAATACGAGGGGTTATGGACACTATTATTTGACACGATTTCTTGTACGTCTAGTTGTCCCTGGGAACTGCGTTTTCTATGAAATATAGACCAAAGAAAAGCGGCAGTTCGTAGGGGTACTTCGTTATTGTTTCGAGGTACTATGATAGATAATGGTAACAGAGGTTATCTATACAATCTCTGGTTGGGGTAAGAATTGGAGTTACTGCATGGTGGCTAACATCTTCAGTCATTATCTCTGTCTAGGTCTTACAGGAACAATGGTTATATACAATGGTGTACCCGTGGGTATCATAGTTTCTTATCAATTAGGACATGGGGTTTTAACATACTACTTCTCGGATGGAAGAACATACATAGATTTATGGCTGTCTGACTGGTTGGCATTGGCTCAACCTAGGGACAGGGCATGGGTGTTTTAATATGAATGTGTATTCCTGTTCATCATCATGTACTGTAGGTAGAGTCTGGCGGGTAAGAGGTGTAGGACACGAAGCAAAATGGAGTAGTGTGGACTGTGGATACGAAGGAGGTGATTGGAAGACGTATAACAATTGTGGAAAAGTAAATGGAAGAGATGAACACAATGGCGGAAAAAGATAACTAACCTAAGGATTGAATACATAGATTTATGGGGGCGATTGGTCTTCAGAAACTTAGTCTGGCAAGACAAGGTATTTTAGGGTATGTTGATATTAATATCCTAACTTAGGGACAGGGCATGGGTGTATTAACTTAAGGTGTATTTATGTTCATCATCAGGTAGGTAGAGGTGTAGGACACGAGGGGTAGTGTATACGCGAGGTGGGGGAAAGGGTTGTGAATTGTAAAGGGGGTTGGTTTGAGGCTAGGCGCCGCGCCGCTCGTGACCTAGGATAGTGACCCTTAATGCGCTGGACATAGGGGTGGTATTTCCCTACGATCGAACAGGTAGAGTGGTGTGTGCAGCGGGGCGTGAAGGATAAGTGGACAGGATGACCCAAACAGGGTACCCTGAGCAGAGGGTCATGAAGCAAAATAGAGTAGTGTGGATTGTGTATACGAAGGAGGTGATTGGAAGACGTATAACAATTGTGGAAAAGTAAATGGAAGAGATGAACACAATGGCGGATAAAAGATAATTAACCTAAGGATTGAATGCATGCATGAATGACGACATTATAGCCGTCGTCCTAATAAGAGGATGAAACCTGGTTTGATATGCACGTGGCACAATACGACACAAGGACAGTGCCGCTATGTCGTATCAATACTGGTGGCATACTCCGGTTAATATTATATATACACTTAGTTACTAGAAGAACAAGGCAAGGGGGGCGACTGAGCACGGGGGTACATATATCTATACTCGTCATGGAAAGGGAGATACGAGGTAGCTTTCCTGCATCTCTCCTGATAATCGTCTGCAGATTGGTCATAGTGAGTTTATCCGAATTAACAGGCCTAAATCAATACAATAACTGGCATAGGGTTATCGGGTGTATAGAGTCGTGGTTAAAGGTTGGGAATATATAGTTAGTGGATAAAACCACGGGAGGTTAGAGACATCGAATTGTTAGAATTGGGGGGGCTATGATTGTTATATAACTAAATACAGGGCTGACGTAATCACGATCTGATTTGGTGTGAAATGGAAGTTAAGGTGTCTTAGATCGCCTCGAACCTACACAATGAAAGTATTATAGTCTGTATGGTGGTTACATAATTAAATACATACTTAGGTGGTACATCAAGAATATCAGTGAGTAAAGTATTGTGGTTTGTATAATTAGAAGACTGTGATTGAGAGACGTATAATATGTGGAATGAATTGAGAGAGAGGGAGAGAGACCAAATCGGAAAAGGAAAAGGGGCCTGGGATCTCGTTGGGGATGGGAGTTTCGCTCTCAGGATTTTCGTTCCTGTGGCTCGTTAGGGTTGGAGGTTTCGCTCTCAGGTTTTTCGTACCACAGCGTTCCTGTGGTATTTTAATTATTATTTTTATTATTATTATTATTGATTTGGAAGGATAATTTTAAAACCTCTCGCTGTGTAAATGTTTCTATTAGTTTATGACGAACTGTTATATTGTTATTATGGCTGTTTCGTACCTAAGATTGTATGTCGATGTTTCAGGGTGTTTTCTGGATCCCCTTCTCCCTCATATCTAGCCCCATTAGTTTTGAGATTATAAGACGTTCGCCCAATTAGTTTGGCAATTTTACGACCTTCACCCCATTTCTTTGTTAATATTAAGACCATTTGTGCCATTTAGGTGTTGATTTTTTCCTGGCAAGCGAAAGCGAGCCTGCAATTAAGTAAGAACCAAAACAAAATCTCCCTTCAAGCTAAATCTCCCTTCAAGCTAAATTATCACAGTTTTCGATAGCAATATATCACCGGCAGAAGGCCAATATTTTTTTAAATTACAGGCTAGCTATCGCTCAGACAGCAAAATAGTGACACCTGAATGGAGTGAAACATTAATTCGCCAAATCTATGGGGTGAAAAGTCTTATAATCATCTAGCTAATGGAGCGAATTAAACAAGTCCAAAAAGACCGCCCTCGGACCAAATAGTGTTGAGATCGTATTTACCCCTTTCAGTCCTAGAGGTAGATTATAAACTAAAGAAAATCATCCAATGGTAACCAGAATATGATATAAATGACCTCACCCGTACCGAAGGGGTTATCCACATGAGAAGACAGATGATTCCGCTCGTAACCCATGACCTGTGTAACTCAAAAAGGGCTAGAGCAAATGGGATGTATATTTCCACACCTGTTCCCTGTCTTTCTTGTCTATGTGTATGAAGGAGAAAAAAGGCAAAGCTACCTATAACAAGTGTCCCCCCTAAAGTTAAAATAAGTGATAGTCGCTATGTTAAAGTTTGTTTGTTTGTTTGTGCATTGGTAAGAAGTGTGGTCTACTTGTTTAGTGAAGTGATATGAATAGGGGGAGGAGGTGTTTGCGAGTCACAATTATAAACGACTAGAGAAAAATAGTTACTATTTCTGCCATTTGGGAATGGTCAGCCAGGGAATAGGTGTGGATATTTACAGCCCATTTCGAGTTGCAGAGGTGTTGCATTGGCACTAATTTCCTAAGACACAGTGGCCACAGATTAGGTTGAAGAAATGCTTACGTGTAATAGTTTTAACCCTTTCTCTATCGGCAACGCATTTTTAACTTTTATCTGGTTCCTATTAGACGATTTCATTCGGTTTCAAATGGGCCTCCAGCCATTAATAGGTTTCAAATGGGCCTCCAGCCATTAATAGGTTTCGAAATATCGCACTTAACCCTTTTTACTACCACATATTCTTCTTAAGGGGAGGAAGACCGTTTTTCTGGACCCCCTTCTCCCTCATGTTTAGCCCCACTAGTTTTCATATGTTAAGATGTTTGCCCCATTAGTTAGTCGATTTTAAGACATTTTGCCCCATTTTCTTGTCAATTTTAAAACCATTTGTGCCATTTAGGTGTCGATTATTTCCTGGCGAGCGATAGTGAGCCTGCAATTTTAAGAGGAACGGGACAATTTTCTACCGAAAAATGTAAAAATGTATCTTGTCTAGGGGGTGTTTTTCTTAAGCTTGATGGAGGTCTAGGGAGGAAACTAAACAATAAATAAATAATGAATTAATAGACCAAACAAACGGCCAGCCTCCCCTTATTAATAGACCAAACAAACGGCCAGCCTCCCCTTATTAATAGACCAAACAAACGGCCAGCCTCCCCTTATTAATAGACCAAACAAACGGCCAGCCTCCCCTTATTAATAGACCAACAAACGGCCAGCCTCCCCTTATTAATAGACCAAACAAACGGCCAGCCTCCCCTTATTAATAGACCAAACAAACGGCCAGCCTCCCCTTATTAATAGACCAAACAAACGGCCAGCCTCCCCTTATTAAGCGGCACAAAATCGCCAACATTGCTAGAATAGAATAGAAAGAGACGTCGCCGGTACAGAAGGGGTTAATCTGTGCTAATGTCGTTGATTTGCAAGTGCTGTATATAATTTAAGATCCTAGATAGCCAAAATTGCAAACCTGAATACAAACATATAATCCTGGAGTTGCATATTCTGGAGTTGCACGACCTGAAGTTGCATAAGAAACCTGATTATTTTGGAGAGCTGTTTGATGGCACATTGAAATAATTGCGTTGGAGTTATTATTATTATTATTATTTTATTATTATTATTATTATTATTATTATTATTATTATTATTATTTTATTATTATTATTATTATTATTATTTTATTATTATTATTATTATTATTATTATTATTATTATTATTATTATTTTTTTATCGACCCCCTTCTCCCAAATGCTTAGCCCAATAGTTTTAAGATTGTAAGACTTTTCATTAGTTTGGCGATCTCAAGGGGAGGTATTTACTTTGTTCCCTAGACCTCCATCAAGCTTAAAATGATACCCCCTTGAGTCCCTTTCAAGATAAATGTGTACATTTTTCGGTAGAAAAATGTCCCGGCCATAGGCCGGTTCCTCTTAAATTACAGGCTCGCTATCGCTCGCCAGGATGAAATCGACACCTGAATGGCACGAAAGGTCTTAATATGGGGTGAAAGTTCTTAAAATCGCTAAATTAATGGGGCGAACGTTTTATAATATCAAAAGAAATGGGGCTAAACATGAGGGAGAAAGGGGTCAAGAAAAAAATCCCTCAAGTGGAGATCTCCCCTTAAGACCTTCACCCCATTTCCTTGTCAATGCCATTTAGGTCTAGAATTTTCCCTGGCGAACGATAGCGAGCCTACAATTTAGGAAGAACCAGCCTTTCGCAAGGCATATTTCTGACGAAAAATGCACAAATCTATCAAACTATTTTTTTTTTTTTTTTTGTATTGATGAACATTATTTTTGATAATTACGGTATTATAAGAACATAAGAACATGGGAGTCTGCAAAAATCCGATTGGCCCACACAAGGCAGATCCCTCTCACACTCAACCCTAATTACACGGCCTAAGTATGTTGGCAATACTGCTGCCTGTCCTGTGAAATAACCCAATAATTTTTCCAGCAAACTAAATATACAGACTAACACGCATAACAAAGCCGCTGCAACAGCTTCCTCTCTCTCCAACACCCCTTCTTCCCTCTCTACACTCTTCAAAAAGTAGGAAAGTAGAAAGTAGCTACGAGGTGCCGTTGTAAAGGCTTATGATCCCTCAATACCTTCACCTGACCTGACCTGACTATATTTCCGTGAACCCAGATCTTGGAGTGTGACACCCTTTTATTCGTCGCCTTTCCCACCCAACCATCGCAGTCAAACCAGTTATATCTTTAGCTTCTTTATTGTTAGTCCCACTAGTTTTGATATTGTAAGACTTTCGTCCCTTCAGTTTGTCGATTTTATAATCTTTCGCCCCATTTCATTAAATTTAGGTGTCGATGTTTTCCCTGGCAAGCAATAGAGATCCTGTAATTTAGGAGGAACCTGCTCCCTCTTAGGTTGGGCAATTTAAGACGAATCGCCCCTTAGTTTGCCTATTTTAATACACGTTTTGCCCGATATGTCACCGGTAATGAACGGGATAATAGGCCTATGTGGCCTTCCCTGGGTAATGCCCTGCTCGATTGGTGCCCACAATCTCCCCAGACGAGTTTAAGGGGAGATGGGTCGTTTTGCTGGTCCCCTTTCTCCCTCATGTTAAGCCCCATTTGTTTTGAGAATATAATACGTTCGGCTTTATTAGTTTGGCCATTTTAACACCTTTCGCCTCATTTCGTTGTCAATTTGAAGACCTTTCGTGTCATTTAGGTGTAAATATCTTGAAGGGGATCTAGGGGGTGTTTTTCTAAGCTTGATTGAGGGCTAGCGATGAAAAAAAATAAAAAAATAGGGAATACCGTACATAAATTAGGGAATACCGTACATAAATTAGGGAATACCGTACATAAATTAGGGAATACCGTACATAAATTAGGGAATACCGTACATAAATTAGGGAATACCGTACATAAATTAGGGAATACCGTACATAAATTATTAATATACGAAAAAAACGGTCCATCTCTCCTTAACATTAAATATACAGTATTCCCCCGCCTTTCCCACGCAAGCAACCTCCGTAGCCAAACCAGTTATCTTCACATGATGTGTGTACATGCTTAGATTGATATGCAGGATTCGAAGTTGCATAATAAATCGTAGGCAGTGTCCACCAACCTTTAACTGTCTTCGTGGTGTGATGCATAAGGTGTTGATTTTCGGTGTGAGCATCCTGGGTTCGAATCCACGGACTGCCACATGTGTTTGTAAATTTCATTAATCGATTTTAGGAGTATAGTTGGTTGTTGGAAGGAACATAATAATTACTATTCAGGTCACGGGGAACGTATTTGTGGTGCTGGCGGCGATTACGGTTATGTCATTCCTAAGCTTAACCCTTTCAAGATAATAAGAACATAAGAATATGGCAGTCTGCAGAAAGCCGATTGGATATTATTATTTTTCTATATTTGGCTCTGTCTTGAGTCGGCCACCCCCAGAAAAAAAGGAAAAGTGGGGAATGGGCCTGAGTAAATACAAATACATACATTTTATTTGGAAAGGTATATGTAACTCAGAGGGTTAATTGAGACAGTCTTTACCCTTTCAACTCCAACATATCCTTCTTAAGCTGTATAAAATCATCTAATGACAGCAAGAATATGCTCTGTTTAGTAAGTCTTTAACACTATCTGGTCCGACGTCTTGGGGGTTATTGTGATATTTGGTTGTATAATTATTATTGAGGATTTTGCTTGTTTTTGCCATTTTCGAGTAATGTATTTTAGGTTGTCCCCTAGGCTAACAAAAACACCTTCCCAGACTTCCTTCAAATAAAAAAAAAAATGCTCACCCAGACTACCTTCAAGCTAAATTTGTACATTGTTTGGTAGAAATCCGTCCAGGCCGAAGCCGATTTCTTCTAAATTACAGGTTTGCTATCGCTCGCCCAGGACAAAGATATACAGCTGAGTGGGGTGAAGAGTCGTCATATCACCAAACTAATGAGATGAAAGGTCTTAAAATATCCACACTAATAGAATGAAACAGGGAAGGTAAAAAAAGAACCACCTTCGGACCAAATAAGGCCAAGGAGCACTGAATATAGCCAGGAATTAATATGGTCAGTGATTATTGCTTCACGTTTCTTGTATAGAGGTATTGAGGTCTTGTTCTTAGTGTTTCTAAATGGTTAGCTGGGGGAGGGGTGGGGGTGGAACTATTATTATTACCTCCACCTCCCCTCACCTACCCCTATCCCCAATCCACCTCCCCTCACCTACTCCCATCTCTCACCTCCCCCCTTTCTTCACGGGTTTCTTATGTAGAGGTAATGAGGTATTTTATCCGGGTGGGCCTAAATGGTCAGCTGGGGAGGGGGGGGGGGGGGTTACAACTATTATTACTACCTCCCTTCCCTCTTCTCATCTCCCCCTTCCCCCCTATCCCTTTCCCCCCTCCCCTCTCCTATCCCTGCCCCTTCCCCTGGTCCCCTACAAGATGTCAGACCAGGTGTCGTGTAGAAGGGACTGGAGTTCTCGAAAAGGGTCTCCAGTCCTGACGCTATTTTTTAATACAGTGTGTTGGCTTAATAATCCACAAGGGTTGATAGCCTCTGAAATTCAATTTTAACTAACTAAGCTAGTGTAAAAAAGAGCACCTGTATTTAGCCAGGGTTTAATATGGTAAATAATTATTGCTTCACAGGTTCTTTATATAGAGGTAATGAGGTCTATATCCTGGTTACGGGGGGGGGGGGGGGGGAGTTGTGGTCAGGAATAATTAAACACCTAGTGATAAAAAAAAAAAAAAAAAAAAAAAAAAAAAAAAAAAAGACGGCGAGCGTTAATTAGTGAATCTCAGACATTTGTTCTGTGTGAGTCAGGCAGTTTCCTTAAAATATTTCACCTGTGTGTCATAATCAAAGCTTCAAAATTGTCCAGACATTCCTGAAAATTATTGTACAACTATTTTGTCTACCTCCCCCCCCCCCCCCCCCCCCCCCCCCATCCTCTTCTCTACTACCCCTGCCCCTCTCCCCCTTCTGCCCCTGCCTCTACCCCCCCTCCCATCCCCCAACCCCCCCCCCCACTCCCCCCTCCCCCTCCCCCTTCCCCCCCTCCCCCCCCCCCCCCAGTTCTATTCCTACAAGTTTTTTGGTCTGTGTTCGTCCCCAAAGAGGTTGGACAAATTTTCATACTGACATGGTGATCCATCTGAGTTGAAATATATTGAATTGAGCATGGATTATATATATATATATATATATATAGTATATAATTAGTATATTGGGTGTGAGAGGGATCTGCTTTGTTCGGGCCAATCGGCTTTCTGCAGACTCCCATTTTCTTATGTTCTTATGAGTTTCTGGCTATAAGGAGGTTGGAGCCGTATGGTCATTAATATTTAGCAGATGGTTGAGCGACTTCTGAGAAGCTGTTCTAGCAATAGCCAGAATAAACTGTCAACATGCGTCATAATCTTCAAAGTGTTAATTAACCTTCAGCTTGGTTTCTGATACCGGTGCAAAATATACCAGAAATGTTGTCAGAAAATCGTCGAAAAAAAAAAAGTAATGTGATGTCCTCTTTAACCACAAATCAGCAGCCTTTCTCTTCTTGTTGGTAAGATTATCAAGGTTAGGTAACATTAGGAGGGAGGCTGGATGACACTATTTGGTCCGAGGGAGCTCTTTTGTTCTGGGGATCTGTGGTAGTAAAAAGGGTTAAGTGAGATAGCTGGAGGCCCGTTTTAACCTGATACAAATCGTCTAATAGTAGCCACAATAAAGTTAAAGGACGTCACCGGTACTGGATTATTATTATTATTATTATATGAGATGCCGAAGTCTCCAACCAGGGTGCAGAAACACCATCAAGATCAATCCACACAAAACACCCGGAGGCACTGGAGAGAGACTACGGCAATTTAGGAACAAAATACAAACATATACCGTATACTGTACTGTACATAATATACACATATTAAACACATATAACATATTATGCTAGGATAGGTTAACAAAGAAGATAAGCCCTTATATTGGTGGTTATCATGTACGTAGTTTTCAATGAAGATAACCCTTTTGTTGAGGCTCAATTTTTAGTAGCACTTTCTCCCTCTTTAATGGGGGATGGGCTGGTTTTTATGGCTCCCTTCTCCCTCATGTTTAGCCCCATTAGTTTTCAGATTTTAAGATGTTTGTCCCATTAGTTTGTCGATTTTAAGACCTTTCGCCCCATTTCTTTGTCAATATTAAGACCTTTCGTACTATTTAGGTGTCGATTTTTTTCCTGGCGAACGACAGTGAGCCTGTAATTTTGGAATAACCGGCCTTCGGCCGGAATTTTTTTCTACCGAAAAATGTACAAATCAATCTAGAAGAGGGATCTAATAGATGATTATACAGTATATATATATATATAATATATATATATATATATTTATATATATACATATATATATATATATACTGTATATATATATTTTTTTTTTTTTAAATAGAGGTCTATGAATGATTTTTTTTTTCTTTTTCTAAATATATGAAATAATCGACTTAAAAATATACCGTTCCCCTTAAGGGTCACTTTTTAGTAGCTCTTTTCTCCCTCTGTAATGGCTTCATCCCTCAGATAACTGGCAATATTCCACGCCTCCGCCTCCCCCCCCCCCTCCCCCCTCCCCCCTCCCCCGTCTCTCTCTCTCTCTCTAACACATATAACAGATAAAGATATATCTGTGTCTAGTGCAGGTTGACCATCCTTAAAAAGTTGTATATACAGGTAGCCTATATATATATATATACCCCAATGGAAATACGCCTAACGGCCTTATTGGGCTATCCTTAGTTGGAATTATGCAAGGCTGGTACATGTCATATTTGTAACATACTATGTGGTACCAACTCTGTAAATTGCTAACTGAATAAATATTATTATTATTAATTATTATTATTATCATATATATATATATATATATATATATATATATATATATATATAACAAATAAAATAAAATAAGACCTTTTCAACCAAAGCGGGTATTGAACGAGAGTCAGGGGGATGGGAAGCAGAGATGGTATCACTATAATTATAAGCTCGTTAGTAAGGTGTTGCCAAATAAGGGATGGTCAACTTCCTCTAGGTACAGATCTAACTCATCTTTATATTATGTTCCTCTATCTACTTCCCTCCCCCCCCCCCTCTCTCTCTCTCTCTCTCTCTCTCTCTCTCTCATACACACACACACACACACACAGCCCGTAGCCTAGTAGGTAGAGCTCTCGTCTCACACACGAGGGGTCGGGGGTTCAATCCCCGGCCGGGCGGAGACAAATTGGGCTTGTCTCCTTTCATGTGTTAGCCTCAGTTCACCTAGCTGTAAATAGGTACCTGGAATAAGTGGACGACGTTGTGACGTCCCATCTGGGGTTGGCAAAAATGGTACAAGGCGAGATGGGTATCATATGGTTCACCTAAGCTGATGGCTACCTAAGCCTTCGGGCGAGACGGTACCGTCTATAGTGAGAATGGTACCATACAGATCCACCCTAAGCCTTCGTTTCCGATGTCGCCAATTGGCTAAAAATACAGACTACACACACATCCACAGCCATTCCAACGATACATATAACACCTACACATATAGGAGGCGGGAAATAACGAGCATGCTCACTCCCGCAATACAACTAGAGTAAGTACACACCTCTAGGTACAGATCTAACCCATCTGTATTAATTTTGTCCTCTGTATTCTTACCCTCCCCCTCCCCCACCGTCTCTCTCTCTCTCTCTCTCTCTCTCTCTCTCTCTCTCTCTCTCTCTCTCTCCCTCTCTCTTTCTCTCTATATCTCTCTCTGTGAATGTATTTGTATGTATGTATGTGTACAAGGTCAGGGAAAGGGGTGAATGGTGACCGGTTCCCGGCCTTTACGTCCTGTATAATGAATGACAGAGAGAGAGAGAGAGAGAGAGAGAGAGAGAGAGAGAGAGAGAGAGAGAGAGAGAGAGAGAGAATGGGCATTATTTACTTTGAAGGAAGTCTGGGAAGGCGTTTTTGTTAGCCTAGGGGACAAACTAAAATACATTGCTCAGAAATGGTAAAATCAAGCAACATCCTCAATAATAATTTAAAAAAAAATCATAAAAAACCCCAAGACATCGGACCAGATAGAATATATCTATATCTATCTATCTATCTATCTATATATATATATATATATATATATATATATATATATATATATATATATATACAGTATATATATATATATATATATTACGAATCTAGACTTTCCTCTTATAATACACACCTATACGTACACACACACACACACACACACACACACACACACACACATATCGTATAGGTCAACCAAAGCCTTCGGGTGAGACTGGTACCGTACAGATCAACCCAAGCCTTCAATTTCAGATGTCGCCAATTGACTGATTACAGACTACTCTCACATCCACAGCCAACGATACACTAACACATGACATGCACTTCACGCAATACATTCCCAGTTAAGGAGGCTTGACAATAATAAGCTGAAGCTCGCATTGCGTGGAATCCCCTTGACAAATAAGTTCAGTGAATTACACACATATACACACCCACACACACACACGCACACACACACACACCTACCTACATACATACATACATACATACAAGCCAGACAAGAAAAAGGCTTAAATAATCAAGGGAAAGGGAAATACGAAAAACAAAGCCCTGCCTAAGTGTGATTCCTCGAGTGTTAAAAGTGTTGTTTGGTTAGCTGTATGTGTGTGTGTGTGTATGTCTCTCTCTCTCTCTCTCACACACACACACACACACACAGAAACAAACCCACACACTCACACCCACACACACACTTTAATTTACTCACTCTCACTCTCTCTCTCACACACACTGTTCTCTCTCTCTCTCTCTATCTCACACACACACACATAAACAAACCCACACACATACTTGAATATTTACCAACACTAATATTACCTGGACACAACTCCGGCTATCACCAAATTTGACAATAATTATTCCTCGTTAGAACACAGGAATAAAACATTTGTATTGTCTATCATTAGATTTCTTTTTTAGTATGGAATATTTTGATTTAACTGATATATATAATGAGGTTATGAAAACGTATATATTGAAGACACATGCACACATATATTAATAACACATAGGCACACGAATACACGAAAAAACGCTCACATACAGTCATATAGAAAAACTTACACACACAACTAAATAATCGCACACAGAAACACTCACACACACACACACACACACACACACACACACACACACACACACACACACACACACACACACACACACTTGCTTGCTTGCTTATGGTAGTCCATCGTAGTCCGATGATGACGTTCCCTTTCTGCATTCATCTGTTGTGAGTTCTACGATGACTGTAGAGTCCTATCCGTGATGCACATATCCTGCCACAGTCTGGGCACTGGTAGTCCGGGTTAGGAGGTGCTGGTTGTTCCTGGCGTGCATGTCTCCGGGCCCTCTAGTCCGGTTAGGAGGTGCTGGTTGTTCCCGGCGTGCATGTCTCCGGGCCCTCTTCTCCTGCTGGTGGTGTTTCCTCTGACGTTCCAGTTCCTTCGCTCCTTGCTGGCAGTGTGAGCGCCATAGTGGTCTATCTGATGCTAAGTTTTCAAGTGCAGTTGGTTGTATATTGCACCTTTTTAGTATTTTCTTTATACTGTCTTTGTATCTTAATTTTGGTCCTCCAGCTGCTCTGCGGCCTTCATGCAGCTGTCCATATAGTATGTTATGAGGTAGTCTCTCCTCTGGCATACGGATGACATGCCCAACCCATCTGAGTTGTTGTTTGATGATAAGGGTCTCAATACTGGTGTTGTTGGCTCTTTCAAGCACACACACACACACACACACACACACACACACACACACAGTTGAATAGCTAAGCACAGAAAACCGTTTATTTACTGTATATAATCTCAAGGTTATGACGAAAGTTGTCCTAATTAGTACCACTTGAGAACACAAATAAACACCCACCCACACACAAACAAAACACAGGCACACACGCGCGCGCTCACACACACACAGATAGGTCAGATCAAATAAGTAAATAATAATAGGTAAATATAAAAAGGTTAATACTACACACACACACACACACACACACACACACACACACACACACAGTTGAATACATAATCACAGGAAATTATCTATGTATATACCTGTACTGTATCTCCAGGGAATGGCCAATGTTGTAAAATTAGCACACATATACTTGAGAACACTCATAAACAGCCATACACACATACACACACACTCACACTCACACACACAAACACACACACAAATAGGTCAACACTAATAAGTAAATACAAATAGGTAAATAAAATAGGTTAATACTACACATTCACATACACTGACACACACACACACATTCACATACACTCACACACACACACACAGACACTCACGCACACACACACACACACACACATAGGTCAAACAAATAAATAAATAACAATAGGTTAATACTATACACACACACACACACACACAGACACACAGGTCAAAACAAATAAGCAAAAACACACGCATACACACACACATAAACACACACACACACACACACACACACACAGTTGCATATCTAACCCAGGCACACAACAAAAGGACATAAAGCCGGTATCAAACAGAAGGACATAAAGCCGGTATCAAACAGAAGGACATAAAGCCGGTATCAAACAGAAGGACATAAAACCGGTATCAAACAGAAGGACATAAAGCCGGTATCAAACAGAAGGACATAAAGCCGGTATCAAACAGAAGGACATAAAGCCGGTATCAAACAGAAGGACATAAAGCCGGTATCAAACAGAAGGACATAAAGCCGGTATCAAACAGAAGGACATAAAGCCGGTATCAAACAGAAGGACATAAAGCTGGTATCAAACAGAAGGACATAAAGCCGGTATCAAACAGAAGGACATAAAGCCGGTATCAAACAGCAGGACATAAAGCCGGTATCAAACAGAAGGACATAAAGCCGGTATCAAACAGAAGGACATAAAGCCGGTATCAAACAGAAGGACATAAAGCCGGTATCAAACAGGACATAAATCCGGTATCAAACAGGACATAAAGCCGGTATCAAACAAAAGGACATAAAGCCGGTATCAAACAGAAGGACATAAAGCCGGTATCAAACAGGACATAAAGCCGGTATCAAACAGAAGGACATAAAGCCGGTATCAAACAGAAGGACATAAAGCCGGCATCAAACAGGACATAAAGCCGGCATCAAACAGGACATAAAGCCGGTATCAAACAGCAGGACATAAAGCCGGTATCAAACAGGACATAAAGCCGGTATCAAACAGCAGGACATAAAGCCGGCATCAAACAGGACATAAAGCCGGTATCAAACAGGACATAAAGCCGGTATCAAACAGGACATAAAGCCGATATCAAACAGGACATAAAGCCGGTATCAAACAGAAGGACATAAAGCCGGTATCAAACAGGACATAAAGCCGGTATCAAACAGAAGGACATAAAGCCGGTATCAAACAGAAGGACATAAAGCCGGTATCAAACAGGACATAAAGCCGGTATCGAACAGGACATAAAGCCGGTATCAAACAGAAGGACATAAAGCCGGTATCAAACAGGACATAAAGCCGGTATCAAACAGGACATAAAGCCGGTATCAAACAGGACATAAAGCCGGTATCAAACAGGACATAAAGCCGGCATCAAACAGGACATAAAGCCGGCATCGCTTGGTGTAGTGACTAGCGTCTCGGACTTCCACCCAGAAGGCCCGGGTTCGTGCCCACGCTCGGCGCATTAAAGATTTTTCACAAGCACTGAGTCGTTACCATCCCTCATGAGCAAAGGGATGGGATAGTAGTACAGGACCCCAATGGAAATACGCCTAATCGGCCTTATTGAGCTATCCTTAGCTAGCTTAGTATGCGCTAGCTTTAAGAACTATTATTATTATTATTATTATTATCAAACAGGACATAAAGCCGGTATCAAACAGAAGGACATAATGCCGGTATCAAACAGAAGGACATAAAGCCGGTATCAAACAGGACATAAAGCCGGTATCAAACAGGACATAAAGCCGGTATCAAACAGGACATAAAGCCGGTATCAAACAGGACATAAAGCCGGTATCAAACAAGCGCATTTTCCGCCAATTTTCAATGAGCAACTTTTTTCTCGTACTATTTTGAGGCTCTTTCACATTGGCATTGGAACCTAATGTTTAGTCCCACTACTTTTGAGATTAGAAGACGTTCGGCCCATTAGTTTGGCGATTTTAACACCTTTCGCCCCATTTCATTGTCAATTTTAAGACTTTTCGTGCCATTTAGGTGTCGATTTTTTTTCCTGGCGAGCGATAGTGAGCCTGCAATTTTAAGAGGAAAAATGTACAAATTTATCTTGCAGGGGGGTCTAGGGGGTGTTTTTGTAAGCTTGATGGAGGTCTGGGGAGGAAACTAAAAATAATATATGAATAAATGAAGTAATAGACCAAACAAGCCGCCTTAAGGGGGTAGTGCTTGGTTTTTGGTCCTTGTATATTTATTCATTTTTGAGCTTCTTCGCTAGACCTCCATCAAGCTTGGAACACCCCCCCCCCCCCCCCCAGACTCCCTTTCAAGATAAATTTGTAATTTTGTTTGGGTTCCTTCTAAAATTAGAGGCTTGCTATCGCTTGCCCGGAAACAATAGACATCTAAAGGGCACGAAAGGTCTTAATATTGACAATTAAAAGAGGCGAAAGGTCTCAAAATCGCCAAACTAACAGAAAACACGTCTTAAAACCTCAAAACTAATATACTAAACATGAGGGAGAAGGGGGTCCAGACAAAGCGAGCGCTACCCCCTTAACTCCAGGCTATGACCAAAACTGAAAACACAGGAAAGTTAAACATAGTTGTTTCGTCTAATTATAAACACGTCAGTCTACCCTTGACCAAATTTTCACTTCTTTGCCCAATAGGCTTAAGGGGGGTGACCTGCTTTTTGTTATTTCTGTCCTTTTCTCTCTTTCTCTGGCTTGTATCCATTCGGCCCCATTCAGCCAACTATTTTAAGACGTTTATCCCCATCTAGGTGTCGATTTCTTCCTGGCGAGCGATAGCGAGCCAGCATTATATGAAGAAATCCGGCTTCGCCGGAGACATTTTTGTATCGAAAAATGTACAAATTTAGCCTGCTGTCAACCATAAATAAAAAATATGCTGGCTCGCTACCGCTCACCAGTATAAACATTATACCTGGATGGGGATAAACGTCTTAAAACAGTAGGCTGAATGGGGCCAAATGGATACAAGCCAGAGAAAGATAGAAAAGGACAGAACCAAAACAGGTCACCCCCCTTAACATGTCTGGCGGTCACTACACACAAGCACATAATACAGTGCTCATAGGTTGGTGATACTATACTCTGTCCATTATAGGTAGTCTATAATATATTAATTTCACCACACCACCAAACACCTCTAAATTAAATTAATGAATGCATATATGTGATCCACCGGGATTCTATCACACACAGATTTATAAACACTTTAACCATTACACCACCAAGACGGTTGGGTCAGAAATACAGACTTCAACCTCTTATAACTCAAAAACGACTAGAGTAATTGGGCTAATAATTCTACCACTTGGGAAGAGACAGCCAGGGAATAGGTGTGGCGATGTATAGCCCATTTGGTTTAGCCCTTTTTGAGTTATAGAGGTTAGTGTTCACTATGTATGCCCTAACTACAGAGGTTAGTGTTCACTATGTATGCCCTAACTATAGAGGATAGTGTTCACTATGTATGCCCTAACTATAGAGGATAGTGTTCACTATGTATGCCCTAACTATAGAGGATAGTGTTCACTATGTATACCCTAACTATAGAGGATAGTGTTCACTATGTATGCCCTAACTATAGAGGATAGTGTTCACTATGTATGCCCTAACTATAGAGGATAGTGTTCACTATGTATACCCTAACTATAGAGGATAGTGTTCACTATGTATGCCCTAACTATAGAGGATAGTGTTCACTATGTATGCCCTAACTATAGAGGATAGTGTTCACTATGTATGCCCTAACTATAGAGGATAGTGTTCACTATGTATGCCCTAACTATAGAGGATAGTGTTCACTATGTATACCCTAACTATAGAGGATAGTGTTCACTATGTATACCCTAACTATAGAGGATAGTGTTCACTATGTATACCCTAACTATAGATAATAGTGTTCACTATGTATGCCCTAACTATAGAGGATAGTGTTCACTATGTATACCCTAACTATAGAGGATAGTGTTCACTATGTATACCCTAACTATAGAGGATAGTGTTCACTATGTATACCCTAACTATAGAGGATAGTGTTCACTATGTATACCCTAACTATAGAGGATAGTGTTCACTATGTATGCCCTAACTATAGAGGATAGTGTTCACTATGTATACCCTAACTATAGAGGATAGTGTTCACTATGTATACCCTAACTATAGATAAGTGTTCACTATGTATGCCCTAACTATAGAGGATAGTGTTCACTATGTATACCCTAACTATAGAGGATAGTGTTCACTATGTATACCCTAACTATAGAGGATAGTGTTCACTATGTATACCCTAACTATAGAGATAGTGTTCACTATGTATGCCCTAACTATAGAGGATAGTGTTCACTATGTATACCCTAACTATAGAGGATAGTGTTCACTATGTATACCCTAACTATAGAGGATAGTGTTCACTATGTATACCCTAACTATAGAGGATAGTGTTCACTATGTATGCCCTAACTATAGAGGATAGTGTTCACTATGTATACCCTAACTATAGAGGATAGTGTTCACTATGTATACCCTAACTATAGAGGATAGTGTTCACTATGTATACCCTAACTATAGAGGATAGTGTTCACTATGTATACCCTAACTATAGAGGATAGTGTTCACTATGTATGCCCTAACTATAGAGGATAGTGTTCACTATGTATACCCTAACTATAGAGGATAGTGTTCACTATGTATACCCTAACTATAGATAATAGTGTTCACTATGTATGCCCTAACTATAGAGGATAGTGTTCACTATGTATACCCTAACTATAGAGGATAGTGTTCACTATGTATACCCTAACTATAGGGATAGTGTTCACTATGTATACCCTAACTATAGAGGATAGTGTTCACTATGTATACCCTAACTATAGAGGATAGTGTTCACTATGTAGCCCTAACTATAGAGGATAGTGTTCACTATGTATACCCTAACTATAGAGGATAGTGTTCACTATGTATACCCTACTATAGATAATAGTGTTCACTATGTATCCCTAACTATAGAGGATAGTGTTCACTATGTATACCCTAACTATAGAGGATAGTGTTCACTATGTATACCCTAACTATAGAGGATAGTGTTCACTATGTATACCCTAACTATAGAGGATAGTGTTCACTATGTATGCCCTAACTATAGAGGATAGTGTTCACTATGTATACCCTAACTATAGAGGATAGTGTTCACTATGTATACCCTAACTATAGAGGATAGTGTTCACTATGTATACCCTAACTATAGAGGATAGTGTTCACTATGTATGCCCTAACTATAGAGGATAGTGTTCACTATGTATACCCTAACTATAGAGGATAGTGTTCACGATGTATACCCTAACTATAGAGGATAGTGTTCACTATGTATACCCTAACTATAGAGGATAGTGTTCACGATGTATACCCTAACTATAGAGGATAGTGTTCACTATGTATACCCTAACTATAGAGGTTAGTGTTCACGATGTATGCCCTAACTATAGAGGATAGTGTTCACTATGTATGCCCTAATTATACAGTATTGAATAAACTATTGGAAGGTTCTTCTTTTTAGTTTTGCGATTATAAGACGTTTCGACCCATTAGTTTGTCAAATATAAGACGTTTCGACCCTATAGTTTGGTGATAAGACATTTCAACACATTCAGGTGACGGTGAATATTACTAAAAACAGGAACACCATGAATACCCCCCAACCCAAGGTTAAGAGATACCTTGCCCCAACCTACCTATATGGCCTTGACCAGTGCATTTCTTTACCAGGTAGGATTATCTTATTTCTAGTGGTAACGCAATACAAGCATGGGTAGTGTTGCTTGATAATTTAAGCGGAGATGCGCATGGGCTATTTCTCTCTCTCTCTCTCTCTCTCTCTCTCTCTCTCTCTCTCTCTCTCTCTCTCTCTCTCTCTCTATTTCTATTTATATATATATATTTATATATATATATATATATTAATTTTTGAGTTTCCTCGCTAGACCTCCCTCAAACTTAGAAAAACACCCCCTAGAATCCCCCTCAATTTATACATTTTTCGGTAGAAAAATTTCTCGGACGAAGGCCGGTTCCTCTTATAATTACAGGCTCGCTATCGCTCGCCAGGAAACAATTGACACCTAAATGGCACGATAGGTCTTAAAATTTACAACGAAATGGAGCTAAAAAAAGTGCTAAAATCGCCAAACTAACGGGCCGAACGTCTTAAAATCTCCCAACCTACCTATACGGCCTTGACCAATGCATATCTTTACCAGGTAGGCTCTTATTATGCCTAGTGGTAACGCAATACAAGCATGGGTACTGGGTAGGGATTGTTTAAAGCATTTTGAGTCAGTTACTGCTTCATGTCAACCAGTCTAGGTATCTGTGTGTCTGTCTGTATGTCTGTCTATCTCTCTGTCTATCTCTCTGTCTGTCTGTATATCTGTATGTCTATCTCTCTGTCTGTATATTTCTCTGTCTATCTATCTGTATATCTGTATGTCTATCTATCTCTCTATCTGTCTATATCTCTGTCTATCTCTCTGTTTGTCTTTCTCTCTGTCTGAATCTCTATTATTAAAAACGTTTCCTAGATCAATTCTTGAGGTCACTATCCAAATGGCGCTTCCATTCATGTTAAAACTTGAGTTCTATATCCCCTTCTCCTTCATGTTTAGCCCCATTAGTTTGGAGATTTTAAGATGTTTGTCCCATTAGCTTGGCGATTTAAAGACCATTCGCCTCATTTCGTTGTTGAGATTTTTCCGGCCGTGACATTTATATACCGAAAAATGTATAAATTAATCTCGAAGGGGGATCTGTGGCTGTTTTTTTAAGTTTGATGGAGGTCTAGGGACGAAACTAAACAAATACACGAATATATAATTAAATAGACCCCCCCCTCCCCCCTCCCCCCCCCCTCCCCCAAGAAACCACTGTCCCCTAGGCTTAAGGGGGGGTGACCTGTTTTTGTTCTGTCCTTTTCTATCTTTCTCTGGCTTGTATCCATTTGGCCCCATTCAGCCTACTGTTTTAAGACGTTTATTCCCATCCAGGTGTCAATTTTTTTACTGGTGAGTGGTAGCGAGCCAGCATATTTTTTATTTTTGTTTGACAGCAGGCTAAATTTGTACATTTTTCGATAGAAAAATGTCTCCGGCGAAGCCGGATTTCTTCATATAATGCTGGCTCGCTATCGCTCGCCAGGAAGAAATCGACACCTAGATGGGGATAAACGTCTTAAAATAGTTGGCTGAATGGGGCCGAATGGATACAAGCCAGAGAAAGAGAGAAAAGGACATAAATAACAAAAAGCAGGTCACCCCCCTTAAAGGAATATGACCATAGTATCCATTACCTACACGACCCAGAGAACGAGAACCCGAGAAAGAAACATAATAGGTCTGACGATGCGACCTATATGAGGAGGGGTAATGATTGAACTACGAGCTACGATAACAACCCTTTCTTACCATCAACCTAATTGTGTGCTCGTGTAGGTAGGTAGGGTAGGGAGGTAGGGAGGTAGATAGACAGACAGACAGACAGACAGACAGACAGACAGACAGACAGACAGACAGACAGACAGACAGACACAGATAGATAGATAGATAAATGTAGATAGATAGATAGATATACAGATAAATATATAGATAGATATATATAAATAGGTATAATAGAGGTAATGATTAAACCCTAACACACGCCAATAACATCAACAAACCATTCTTACCACACACCCTAATTGTGTCTACGAGTAGGTAGGTAGGTAGGTGGGTAGGTAGGTAGGTAGGTAGGCAGGTAGGTTGGTATGGGGGTAGATAGGTAGGTATATAAGAGGTAAGGATTGAAGCATGAGACGACAACAGACCTTTAATTCTTTCCATACACCCTAATTGTGTGCTCGTGTAGGTAGGTAGGAAGGAAGGTAGGTAGTTAGGTAGGCAGGTAGTGGGTGGGTAGGTAGGTAGGTAGGCAGGTAGATAGGTAGGTAGACAGGTAGGTAGGTATATAAGAGGTAATGATTGCACCCCACCACACGCCAATAACATCAACAAACAATTCTTGCCACACAAGGGAAGGGCACAGGTACAAGGATTATATTGTGTTTTTATATATGGTTTATATAGGTTTATAGGTTTTCAATTTATGTTCGAGTAGGTGGGTAGATAGGGAGGTAGGTAGGTATGTACAGGTAGGTGGGGAGGTGGGTGGGTAGGTACAGATAGGGAGGTAGTTAGCTAGTAATGACAAGCCTTTCTACCCATACAGCCTAATTGGAGATAGTTACATGCACGCACCCACACACGCACACACCCACACACACACGACAATGACAAACCTTCCTTCCTTTACTTATAGCCTTAAGTGGAGGGAGGGAAACACACACACACACACACACACACACACACACACACACACACACACACACACACACACACACACACCCACCCACGCACACACACACACAAACACACCCACACAAATAATGGAATCCCTTCCTTCCCATATAGCCTAATTGGAGGTAGTTATAACTTTTTTCGGTAGAAAAAATGTCTCGGCCGAAGGCCGGTTTCTCTTAAAATTACAGGCTCGCTATCGCTCGCCAGGAAAAAATCGAAACCTTAATGGCACGAAAGGTCTTAAATTTGACAGCGAAATGGGGCGAAAGGTCTTAAAATCGCCAAACTAGTAAAGCGAATGTCATAATCTCAAACCAAAGGGGGCTAAACATGAGGAAGAAAGGGGACCAGAAAAGCGACCCATCTCCCCTTAACATGCTGAAATTTGTCTGTGAAAAATGTGGTGTTGTAAAGCCGGCCTGACAACAGCTCCATAATGTTGGACGTATGATCTTCGATATTCAATATTCGAATGTCAAAAAAGTGACACCATCAGCAACTTGTGGGATGATGGGGATTCAACTTATCAGGTGACCAGCTAGAGAAATTGTCTATGATGGAGGATGGGGATCTAAATTGCTGTTTAAAGCAAGGACAGGATCACTAGAAACAAATGAAAGAACAAGGAGATGGAACGGAATGGGACCGCACTGTAATCAATGCGAAATGGGAGGAGACCCAATAGTCGAGGACATAGAACACATAATAACGGAGTGTACAAAATATGATGAGGAGAGAAACGAGTTGGAAAGATACATGAGGAATAGAGTTGGGGAAATGGGGTGGGAAGACTTAAAGCAGAGAGAAGACAGAGGGGTAGGGGCATTGCTGGGGTTAACACAAGATATGGAAATGCAAGACATGGAGATGATGAAGAGGATACTAGAAAAGATATGGAGGAAGAGAAATGGGTAGAGGGGGGGGGGGGGGGAGGGAGGACGTGATAGGTAGGTCTAAAAAACTCCCTTTACTATCCTTCTACTCTAAACTTTCCCTCTTACTAACGTTTCTGAGCCAGTACCGATACAAAGGTCAGCCCTGTGGATCTACGCGGTCTGCGGGCGGGTCAAAAGAAGAAGAAGAAGAAGAAGAAGACATACACCACCCACCCCCACACACACACACACACACGCTTATAATGACAACCCTTCCTTCCCATATATCCATAATTGTAGGGGGTGACACACGAACAATACATTCGGCGTTTTTTTTTCGAGTTTTCTACCCACTCTGATCATCAAATCCAGTTACTATCTAAATACTAAGCTGAATTTATCAACCTGTGTGACTGATTACGATTTTTGTGGAAGATTCAAAAGAACAAATCATACAAATAACATGAAATAAATAACAATACAAAAATACAGCAAAAAAAAAACAAAGAAAGAAACAGAAGAAGAAAAAAATAATATTGGCTATAAAAACGCCGACAAATGATTACCCCGCCGGAAATGGGACTCACGACAGAGAGAAGAAATACATTAGGTTGACATTATGTTCAATCAATTAATTCAATTTAATTTAACATTTACGATTAGATAGAACAATTCAGTTTAGGAAGAACCTCCAGTAATTGAAAGGAAACATGCAATATCAACTAACCCTCTAACTACCACAAATCCTTTCTAAGCTGCATACAATCGTCTACATACAGCTATTTTTTGTTATAGAATGCAATGCAAAATAACGTCACTCGTACTCAAAGGGTTAATGCTGAGTAATCGGGTGAGTATTTATAGCAAAGTGTGGTGTATGTAAGTGCCAATAAATATATAAGTAAATCTATTAATACAGTATATATAATAAAGCAAACACTATATATTATGTTGGTTTATCAAATCATTATCGAGTTGGGGGGGTCTAAGTGGGTGAAAATAAACAGAAAACTCAACACTCGCTTCTCTCTCCCCCCCCCCCCTCCCCCCATACCCTCCCCTTCCCTCAAAAAAACAGAAAACTCATATAATACAATAGTAAACATAAACAAAAATATGCCAAACCCCCTGGACACACTCTAGTCATTACACGCTTATAATGCCAACACGCCATTCATCCCATACAATCTACTGTAATTGAAGGTGACGACACGGGGGGAGGGACAGACAGACAGACAGGCAGACGGGCAGATGACAAGGTATAAGGGGGGATAATAAGACCCATACATTATTAGTGGGGGTTATTGGTGGGGAGAGTTTTGCGTCTTTGCCTTTTTGTTTACATTAGAATGGATGTGTTGGGGAGGAAGGAAGGAAGAGAGAGAGAGAGAGAGAGTGAGTGAGAGTGAAAGAGATAGAGAGAGAGAGGAAGAAGAAGAAGAAGAAGAAGGAGAGAGAGAGAGAGAGTAATTAGCATACCTTCTACCCACCAAGAGAGGGTATGGGGTAGAAAGTAGGTTCATTAGCTAGCGTGTGTCCTTGCTTCTGTAGTGTGTGTGTGTGTGTGTGTTACTCACTCAGTTACTTGTTCGTCAAGGGGAATCCACGCAATGCGAGCTAAGCTCATTATTATCGCGCCTCCTTAACTGGGAATGTATTGCGTGAAATGCATGTTAAGTGTTTTATGTACTGTTGGAATGGCTGTGGATGTGTGTGTAGTCTGTATTTAGCCAATTGGCGACATCGGAAACGAAGGCTTAGGGTGGATCTGTATGGTACCATTCTCACTATAGACGGTACCGTCTCGCCGGAAGGCTTAGGTAGCCATCAGCTTAGGTGAACCATATGATACCCATCTCGCCTTGTACCATTTTTGCCAACCCCAGATGGGACGTCACAACGTCGTCCACTTATTCCAGGTACCTATTTACAGCTAGGTGAACTGAGGCTAACACATGAAAGGAGACAAGACCAATTTGTCTCCGCCCGGCCGGGGATTGAACCCCCGACCCCTCGTGTGTGAGACGAGAGCTCTACCTACTAGGCTACGGGCTGTGTGTGTGTGTGTGTGTGTGTGTGTGTGTGTGTGTGTGTGTGTGTGTGTGGACAAACGGTGGTGTGCTTAAAGGTATAAAATTGACTAAATATGTAGGTTTGCAGGTACATGAGGTTTAGGGCGACAGTTTAAGTGTACACACCTCTTTAAAATACGTTGAAATCGAGTGTTTTCGGTTAGGTTAGGTTAAGTAAGTTAGGTTAGGTTAGGTTAGGTAGGTTAGGTTAGGTTAAGTTTCATCTAGATAGTTATATTTAGGTTTAGAAATCGAAAAATGTACTCGTAAGCATGTGTGTACCGATAAACACACCATCGCTGGGGTGTGTGTGTGTGTGTGTCCTTGCTTGTGTAGCGTGTCCAAACATCCCCGCACGGCACAAACAAGGCTGGCGTTACACGGAAACGGCACGAGTATAGCGGAAGGTGTCATCTGCCTTACGGTGACAAACTATCTTGACACAATACGATGATGACAGGGGTTTCAGCTTTCACTTAGGAAATTATATGTCAACTACTATGGGTTTCAGAGGCCGTGTTGCATATTATATGTCATCTACTATGGGTTTCAGAGGCCGTGTTGCATATTTTTTGGGGTATAACGTATTAACAACCCGTTGGATCAGTATGATATTTTGCCAGAGCTTGTTTCATACCGTCCCCTACT
The DNA here is from genome assembly GCA_032716605.1 of Paralithodes platypus. NCBI lineage: Eukaryota > Metazoa > Arthropoda > Malacostraca > Decapoda > Lithodidae > Paralithodes > Paralithodes platypus. The sequence goes on from CM064525.1 coordinate 1,697,211, forward strand.
TTTCGTCAAAAGTAGAGAATTAAGCCACTTGTCCCTGACTGGTGATGTTAAATTCACACCTAGACACCCTCTCAAGATAAATTTCCCGGAGTAAGGCCGGTTACTTTTGTAATTACAGGCTCGCTATCGCTCGCCAGGACAAAAATGACACCTAAATGACACGATAGGTCTTAAAATTGACAACGAAATGGAGCTAAAGGTGTTACAATCGCCAAACTAATGAGGCAAGCATCATAAAATCTGAAAACTAATGGTGCTAAACATGAGGGAGAAGAGGGACCAGAAAAACGACCCATCACTCCTAAATACACTTCGAAATGAAGGCAATCAAGCAGTATAGAAAAATGGTGGTTAATAAAAAGTCTTGAGAAATGCTGAGACAATGAAGGTATTTTTCTTCTGTATACGATGGTGCTGGTATCTCTGGTAGTAATTACGCAGTGATGGCGTTAACCTCTGTAACCTACAAGCAACTAGAGTAATCGAGCTAATACATCCACAATTTGGGAAGGATCAGCCAGGGAAAAGGTGTGGACGGTAACAGCTCATTTGCTCCAGCCCTTTTTGAGCTATAGAAGTTAGAGTACAGTATCGCCAATCCTGTGACAGTAAACACAACGGCATAGTTTTAACCCATTCTGTACTGGTGGCGTCTTTTTCGTTATAGTCTGGCAACTATTAGATTATTTAATTTAGCTTAGGAAAGACCTCTAGCAATTCAGAGGCTACAGACTATCTCATCTAACCCTTCTAGCTACCACAGATCCTTCCCAGGCTGAATAAAATCGTCTAATAGTTGCCAGAATATAATGCAAAGGACGTCACCGGTACAAAATGGGTTAACACTGTAGGATTGGTAACACTGCTGGATGTAAACACTGTAGGGTTGGTAACACTGTTGGATGTAAACAATGCCGGCTAAGACATCAACAAGGATATTTACCAAACCCACATTCCCGGTCCCTCTCACTCCAGACAAATAAACACATTAGTCTTGGCTTGGTTTTTTTAATTCTCGCTAATGCTAGATGATTTTTCACAGCTAAGCATGTAACGGGACCTCTACCTCTATCCCAAGTATCTTTCGAACTACCACAGACTCTTCGTAGACTGTGAAAAATCGTCTAATGGTATAGGTAACGCCAACGAACTTGACAATACTCTTGACCCCTTAACTTCTTATAACTCAAAATTAATGATAGCAATCGGGCTGACGTTTCTACCATTTGGGAAGAGTCTACCCAAGAAATAGGTGTGGATATTTACAGCCAGTTTGCTCTAGGGCCTTTTAAAAGTTACAAAGAGGTCAGGGATAAAAAAAAATGTCAAGTTCGTTGGCACTATCTATAGTGAAAGTATAGTGTAAAAGACGTCGTGTTCCAGAAAGGGTTAACCCATACATCTTCTTCTTCCCCGGCTTTCTTTATTGTTCCATTGTTCTCGTGTTCCTAATTATCTCTCTGTTATTGTCTGTTAATGTTCTACGTTCTTGTGGCGGATTAATACCTCTAATTAGAGTCGTCCTCATTTGCACTTTCTAACCTTTTTCAAATTGTATATATATTACTCTTCATTTATTCTTAATTAGTTATATACTCTTGTTCCTAATAATCTTGCTTATTGTCTTGTAATGTTGTATTATGTGTGATATATTAACTCCTTGAAAATGATGACCGATTTTGACAGTTTATTCTGGCTATTACTATAGGTAGCGCCAACGAACTTCTTCTTACAACTTAACTTCTTATAACTCAAAATGAATGAAAGCAATCTGGCTGACATTTCTATCATTTGGGAAGAGTCCACCAGGTAATAGGTGTGAATATTTACAGCCAGTTTGCTCAAAGTCCTTTTGAGTTACGAAGAGGTCAGGGATTGATATTTTTGTCAAGTTCATTGGCGCTACCTATAGACAGCTTTACTGAGTCAAGGAGGGATCTGCGTGAATCAAAAGGATAATTGAGATCAACTTTACCCCTTTGATTGCTATAGGTCTTTTTTAACCTATATCAAATCGTCTAATATTACCCAGAAGAAACTGTTATAACGCGGCATGATCTTGAGAAGGTTAAAATGCGTCTTATTAGTGTCACCCTCCATCTTCTGTTCTTCTTTTGTTTTTCTGTTTAAATTATTCTATTCTATTACCCTTTATCAATTTATTTTAGTTACTCATGGTCTCCCAGTCACATACTTTTTTTTTTATTTCTTCTCGTCCCCTTGTACCATTCTTCTCGCTTATTTCATACATTCATTGATTCCTTAACATTACCACATATTCATCGTGTAGTTATTATTCAAAACCCTTTGTCTTTCTTTCTTTCTCTTGCCTTGGGTAACTTTCTCTCTCGAAATGGTTTTAGGTTCGTATTTCTCGTTCGTGTATCAGTACCTCTCCACAAATCCCCTACAACCCTCTCTATAGTCCCCTTCCACACCACTCCACACATCCTCCACATCTGTGTAATCTGCCAATGGCTCTGCACACCCATATTCCACCTGTCTGCCTCTCCTTACAGCACTTGACACCACTCCACACATCCTCCACATCTGTGTAATCTGTCAATGGCTCTACATGCCCACTCCACACCCATTCTCCACCTCTCAGCCTCTCCTTACAGCACTTGACGCCCCTTATATCATCCCTATAGGTCCATCTGTCACTCTCCCACACCCTTCACTCACTACTTTACATCTTAATCGTCTCTGGACACCTCCTTTCCATCCCCCATATATCTCTGGATCTCCCATTCCCTTGGTATTTTTTTCTTTGTGGATGAGGGAGACAAAAGGCAAAACTGCCTGTAACGAGTGCCTCCCCCAGAGTTGAAAGAGTGACAGGACCGATATCAAGGAATGTTCGAGCCAAAATGTCTGGACACACGGAGTTTGAAGTAATTTAAGTCATAGGATGAGGGAAACATGGATTTAGGGAAATAGTTCTAGAGCTCAGCTGTTGAATAGAAAAGAGCTTGTGTATTGTTTCACTCTTGGTTTGAAGAGTTGCACAGAGTAGAGGTGGTATTGTCTGTTTAGTATCACCTGAGGGTAAATTGCCATGTCCTCATCATGATTACTCGGCTATTACGGAGATTTTGTATCGGAATATGTTGTACTTAAAAATATATATTCTTATGATGCAGAAAGGTAGTAGTTTCCTATAATTCCCATCAAGTCTGGATATATCAGTTGCTAAGGGGTTCACTTTACCTTCAGCAGGAAAAAATAGACAATAATCACTGTAAATTTAACCTAACATACTATACCTAACCTAACGTAACTTACTCCACGAGACCTAAATATTTTTCAGGCCGAGTTCTCTTAATGGCCGAGTTCTCTTACAGGCCAAGTTCTCTTAAAGGCCGAGTTCTCATAAAGGCCGAGTTCTCTTAAAAGCCGAGTTCTCGGTGTCCGAGTTCTGGGAGAGACCGAGATGTCCTCCCGGCCCCCAGTCAACCAGCGGGGACCCCAGAAACCCGGTCATCATAAAAGAACCCCCACCGTCAGGAGGAGGAGTCATAATAGGACCCCCACTGTTAGGAGGGATGTTATGAGGGGCTATAGGGGGGGGGGGGGGGGTACGTATATTACACTATACAAACCCTAGATTAATATACCTTTCATGTTTTCACTCTCACTTTCACTCAAACACCCACTCTCTCTTTCCTTTTTCTTCCTCTGTTCGCTTGTAGTGCGGGCTCGTTCATATATATATATATACATTCCAAGCACATTATATTATTGTTGGTTGTAATAATTGTCAACACATACTTATAAGCCACACGCAAGCAAGGCTGTAGTTCCTGCAATAAAATAACCAAGAGGATGTGTCGCCTCAAACAAGGTATATTATGCATTATAAACTACCGTACATAGAAGACAGTAGACAATAAGCATATACACTATACAAACAAGACACTATGCATATAAACTACCGTACATACAAGACAGTAGACAATAAGCATATAAACTATACAAACAAGACACTATGCATATAAACTACTGTACATACAAGACAGTAGACAATAAGCATATAAACTATACAAACAAGACACTATGCATATAAACTACTGTACATACAAGACAGTAGACAATAAACATATACACTATACAAACAAGACACTATGCATATAAACTACTGTACATACAAGACAGTAGACAATAAGCATATACACTATACAAACAAGACACTATGCATATAAACTACCGTACATACAAGACAGTAGACAATAAGCATATAAACTATACAAACAAGACACTATGCATATAAACTACCGTACATACAAGACAGTAGACAATAAGCATATAAACTATACAAACAAGACACTATGCATATAAACTACTGTACATACAAGACAGTAGACAATAAACATATACACTATACAAACAAGACACTATGCATATAAACTACTGTACATACAAGACAGTAGACAATAAGCATATACATTATACAAACAAGACACTATGCATATAAACTACTAGTCATTTGGTCTTGTTCAAAGGGGGTTGGTTCATTTGTAAGTCACTTTGTTTTTGTTTTTCATTTATTTAGTATTTTTTTTAGTTTCCTCCCGAGACCTCCATCAAGCTTAAGTTAATTAATTAAAAAGGGGAGGCTGAAGTCTTGACCCCCAAGTCAGCCTGTATAAGAGATAGTGTTTTTCTTCAAGTATACCATCTTATTACCAATGGAAATACTAAGACTCGCTGAAAAAATCAGCTCTCTATGTGCGCGAGCGCAGAATTTCATTGAAATATTTGTAAAATCATCTTCTCACTCAAAATTATTCAAATTTCCCGCAATTTTTGCATGCCGTATTCTACCTGCATCCCCTACAAGAAAATGCACTAGTTTTACCATATTGCATAATAGAAGGGGCTGAAAAAACTATATAATATATATATATGTTTTTTTTAGCCAACATTTCAACCTAAACAATGTCGAATCTTGAAAAATATGAGATAATTCCATTATCTCTGCATTTTCCAGTTGCTATATAGTCCTATATGTAGTGTGTAGAAGGGGAATGAATTTGAGCAATAAACACAAAAGTAAATGATCTCGTAAGTGCCAAAATAGGATCTCTGGCAAGCTAAAATTAAAGATTTTCATCAGTCTAAACTATTTTTGGGGCAGATAAAATAGTTAGTCCTCCTTAGCTTCCGTTTTCTACCATAGCGCGCACATAGAAGATCGAGATTAATGACCAACTAAACAAAATTTTCATCAGGGGAAAACATTGTAGAATTATTTTAGACAATTTTTTACCAAAATCCATGATTTTGGGGCCCCTCCAAGGGGGCCCTAGGGATGTCATATGGGTGTTTATGCCCTCATATGATTATTTCTATTGCTTAAAGCAGCCCTTTAGACTACAGACACAAACAAATTTTTTGGGTGGCTGAAAGATTTTTTTTTAGTTTTTCGGGGGTCGAGGTCGAACCCCCGGCCCGGGGGTTATGGATGCGATATGTTTTTTTGTTCCTTCCTATGCTATTCTCCTATGTTGAAAGAAGCATTATAGAACAAGAACACAAAAATTAGAAATTTTGATATCTGGGCTCAGCGAAGGTTCAGCCTCCTTAAATTAACAAAACATGCCCCCAAGACCCTTCTTCAAGATAA
>CM064525.1:1707836-1715336 GCA_032716605.1 Paralithodes platypus
GTTGACATAATAGAGAATGTAATCCATCTAGCTGCCAGACTGGTTTATCCCCTCAGACCATTCCCACCCTTTCTCTCCTTATACATCATTAATTATAATATCACTTGGCCGAGACATGTATATTATCTATATTATTTCTTAGCTCGAAAGGTGTCTGGGGATTTTTTTCCTTTTTTCGTCTAGAGGGAAAACTAAAGCTGAATTTCTCGAATGACAAAACTAATTAAACTACCAATACTACTTAAACGTATACACCCCCCCCCCCCCCCCCCCCCCCCAGACATGGCTTGACCTGTGGAGTTAATTATATACAAGACTGGAGCATCGACACTTAATACATTCACTCATTATTGACTATAGCATTGGGTACTGGGAGTTTGGCTTATTCTGTTTATTTATTGGTCTTCTTCTTCTTCTTCTTCTTCTTCTTCTTCTTCTTCTTCTTCTCATCCTCCCCTTATTTTTTGTTTTCTTCTTCTTCTTCTTCTTCTTCTTCTTCTTCTTACAATGATTGGTGTGAATTTGGGTTATTCTGACTTTTCTTTCTTCTTCTTCTTCTTCTTCTTCCTCTTCTTCGTCCTTCTTTCTGCTTTACTATCCTTTTCCCAGTAGTTAGTAGCTTAGTAGTGTATACGAGGTATCCAACCTGCCCCGTAAGGTCCAATATACAGTAGGTCTGTTGCTGTTTGTAAGTCCTTTGTATTCCTCCTTCGTATTCTTCTACTTGTTGTTGTTCTTGTTCCTTCTTCTTCTTCTTCTTCTTTTTCTTCTTCTTCTTCTCTCTCCTCCTCCTCCTCTTCCTTTTTCCTCCTCATTTTTCTTCTTCTAGTTCCTGTATACCTATTTCTAGGACCAGTCTTCTCTCTCTCTCTCTCTCTCTCTCTCTCTCTCTCTCTCTCTCTCTCTCTCTCTCTCTCTCTCTCTCTCTCTCTCTCTCTCTCTCTCTCTCTCTCTCTCTCTCTCTCTCTCTCTCTCCATGCCTTCGTTGTTTGTATCCATCCTTCCTTTCTCTTTCCTTTCGCTTCGTTGTTCGTCTCTCTCTCTCTCTCTCTTGTCCTCTTATAATTTGACTACTTGCGAATTTCAGGTTATAAGGAAGTTGGAGCTGTAGCCATCGATATTTACCAGAATTACCAGCTAAAATACGCTCGTAGTACAATCGGCCTAATAAGTGATGTCTCGGCACCAATTATGTTTTGATCAATAATTCGTATCAGCAATATTTACACATGGCTTTTTCTATTTGAGTGAGATATACAAACATGTTCCTACACTTACCCCCCTTATTCAACATCTGACAGACATTAATACAGCACAGAGCGAGCCAAACGTAATGACAGCTGACACATGACTTATTAGCGCCACCGTACATTTAAGAATACCACATCAATTTTCGCATGCTGTCTATCCATCAGAAACCTAAAATATGATTGTATGACTGCTTAATATCAATGTTTACGGCTCCAACTTCCTCATAGCCTTTCTGTATTCATATATTTGGTTCTTCCTATGTTTCCATCACTGTTTATTCGAAAACAAAAAAAATCTTCGTGTATTATCTGAGGCAATCATTTTCTTTCCTTTACTTACTGCTATTATTTCCTGTTTATTATTTTTCACACATAATATATTAACACACATCCCATCACACTTACACACCCTGTCACACACACATACACACACCATTTCACACACATCTACGCACACGCCATTTCACACACACACACACACCATTTAACACACACACGTACACACCCTGTCACATATACTTACACACACACTCACAAACGCAGTGATAACATTACAGAGAGAGAGAGAGAGAGAGAGAGAGATCATATAAAAAAATGGAAGAAGAGGAGACCACAGAAGTAAAAGTTGACCCCACATTAAAGGTCAGAGCATCAACCCCGCATAGATCAGGTTACCTCTCTGTCTGTCGTCGGTAATCGGTGAGTCTGTTTGATAAGGGAGCCCACCTCACTTTTGTTATCTTTCTCTCCCTCTCTCTTTGGCTTGTATCCATTCGGCCCCATTCAGCCTACTGTTTTAAGACGTTTACCCCCATCCAGGTGTCAATATTTTCCCCGCGAGCCAGCATATATATATTTTTGTTTTGACAGCAAGCTAAATTTGTAAATTTTTCGATAGAAAAATTTCTCCGGCAAAGCCGGATTTCTCCATACAATGCTGGATCGCTATCGCTCGCCAGGAAGGAATCGACACCTGGATGGGGATAAACGTCTTAAAACAGTTGGCTGAATGGGGCCGAATGGATACACGCCAGGGAAAGAGAGAAAAGGAGAGAAAGATACAAAAAAGCCGGTGACCCCCATAAGCAAACAGTATAACAATGGAATTAGGTATAGTGATGCTCATATTGTGGAAGAAATGTATTGGTTTTGTAAATAGAATCATGGATGGCATTTTAACGACAGGAAAACAAATATTATATTGATTATACACATCTATCTATCTATCAAAGTAACTGATTACATATATTTATCTATCTATCTATCAATCTATTTATCCATCCATCCATCTATCTATCCATCCGTCTATCTATCTATCTATCTATCTAAATGCCCCTGCGTGTGTGAGCAAGCGTGTGCGTGTCTATGTGGGAAGATTTACATACTATGCCATCAATCTTAATTATTTCCATTTTTTTCGCTAGCAGGAAGAATTAGTCTTAAAACATAAAATATATTACCCTCTTCTTAAGGGGAGATTTTTATTATATTCCCTAGGCCTTCATCAAGCTTAAAATTACACCCCCTAGACCCCCCTTCAAGATACATTTGCACATTTTTTCGGTAGAAAAATCGCCAAACTAATGGAACCTCCCCTTAACCAACCCCCACACGTATGAACCCAATAGAAAGGTCTCTCCCCACATGCATATTGAAGGGGCTTATTACATCCCCGAGCTACATGTCTCTCGCAGTAACTGGATGGCCCCCTATACTCCTAAATATTTCCCATTTCTTGCCCAGTTCAAATAAATCGCTTCTAGTTGACTTGGTTGTCTTAACTCATGATCGACCTTGTGGTATCCGCTTCACTAACCTCTAAACCACCACAACACAACACAGTATCCTACTTATCCAACCACCCCACGTATAAACCCTAAGGAAAGGTATCTCCCCATATGCATATTCAAAAGGCTTATCCCCTACCCGAGCTACATGTCTCTTGAAATGGCCCCCTATATATACTCCTAAACATTTCCCGTCTCTCGCAAACATATGCATAATAATGCATAAATAGCTTGTAGAAGAGTTGGTTGCCCTAACTCGTGATAAACCTTGTACTAACAGATTAACTAACCTCTACACCACCACAACACCACACGGCATCCTACTGAAAGGGGAGATCCCTCACTTTTTGTCAATTTTTGTATTTATTTATAAGTTTTCTAGTTTCCTCGCTAGACCTCCATCAAGCTTAAAATGAAGCCCCCTAGACCCCCTTTCAAGATAAATTTGTACATTTTTCGGTAGAAAAATGTCATGGCCGAAGGCCGATTCCTCTTAAATTACAGGCTCGCTATGGCTCGCCAGGAAAAAATGGAGACCTAATTGACAGGAAAGGTCTTAAAATTGACAGAAATGGGGCGAAAGTTCATAAAATCGCCAAACTAATGGGTCTAAAGATGAGGGAGAAGGTGGTCTAGAAAAGTGACACATCTCCCCTGGGTATTTTGTATTTATTTGTTCATTTATTGATTTTCTACCCCTTCATGATAACTGTATGCCCACTTAACCCCTTCTGTACCGGCGACGTCATTTTTAACTGTATTCTGGCGACTAATAGACGACTTTATTCAGTTTAAAAATGGCCTCCAGCGATTAACAGGCTTGAAACTATCTCACGTAACCCTTTTTACTACCGCAGATCCTTCTCAAGCTGCACAAAATTGTCTGAATATAGCTAGAATAAAGTTAAGAAGACGTCGCCGGTACCGAAGGGGTTATGCAGTATTCTGAGTGGGTGTGGATATGTGAAACGTTGAATTTTACTTCATAGAATTCAACTTATTTTAACTGTGTCCATATTTAATTTATATTTAATGTTTATCTTTTCACCGTTATTGTTTTTATTTATTATTTTGCTTTACTCACTCTGCCACTCTGTTCATCAACTGACGATAAATTGAATCCCTTAGCAGCTAATTTATCGATACTTAATGAACAAATATGAAACTACTATGTCTCGGCATCATATTAAGACCAAGTTGATATAATTAGCACCATATTTCACTACAAATCTTCAAAATAACTGAGAAATCTCGATGGGAACTTTGCAATTTACCGTCAGTTGAAAAGAAACCTACGATAGTTTTCCCATTCCAGTATTTTCGTGACGTGAATTCAGAAGGGGTGACCTAGAAGTGTGTGAATTTGTGTTTTGTCTGTGTGTGTTCGTTGTTCTATGTTGTGTTTCGTGTTTCCCCTGTTCTTGCTCTGTCCTGAGTTAGCCAGCCCCCCCCCAAAAAAAAATAAAATAAAATAAAATAAAAAATAAAAATAAATAAATAAAACCACACACAAGGAAAAGAGGGGAAAACGAGATTTTTTTTTTTTTTTTTGGAAAAGTGGGGATTGGGCCTGAGTAAATATATAGATAGATAAATAGAATTCAGAAGGGGGTTCGCGCAAAAGCTCTCTTGGGCCTGACCGGGATTTGAACCCGGGACCTCTCGCACCCTAAGCGAGAATCATACCCCTAGACCATCAGGCCACCTACGACTTGTACCTTGTTCAGCCGATTTGTATGACCGCTTTTGTCCTTTTCTTCTTCATTACTTAAGGGGGGGTCACCGGCTTTTTTTAAATCTTTCTCTCTTTCCCTGGATTGTATCCATTCGGCCCCATTCAGCCAACTGTTTTAAGACGTTTATCCCCATTCAGGTGTCGATTACTTCCTGGCGAGCGATAGCGATCCAGCATTGTATGGAGACATTTTTCTATCGAAAAATGTACAAATTTAGCTTGCTGTAACTAAAATACTATATATATATATATATATATATACTGTATATACTGACTCGCTACCGCTCCCCAGGAAAATATTGACACCTGGATGGGGGTAAACGTCTTAAAACAGTAAGCTGAATGGGGCCGAATGGATACAAGTCAAATAGAGAGGGAGAGAATGAGAAAAACAAGCGAGGTGGGATCCCTTATTCAGATTTAGTTTTTCATGACTTAATCAGTTTTTCTTTTACGGAATAAGCTGGTTTCCTCTTTAACTTATTATCTACTTCTAAGAATCAAATGGCTAAATACGATCTTAATGCACCCTCTCAGTCAGCTGAAATAAAATTGACAATGAAAGCCACATATTTGCGTTTAAGTGATAATTGGATTCCAAAGGCTATTAAGATCATGGTATAATAACTATTGTCTTTATACCGTGATGAAGATAGTGACGCAACCTTTGGAATACATTATACCCAACGATAATTAAGGCTGACCTCCTGTGTAAGATGACCTCCTTTCTAATATATTCCAGATATCTTTAGTAAAATTATCATTATTGTAGATTAAGCCAAGGTACCACCAATTTTCTAAAACATATCAATAAGAAAATTGATTAATATATATAAATATATATATATATATATATATATATATATATATATATATATATATATATATATATATATATATATATAAACTGTATATACTGTATATATACTGTGTGAGGGGTTTAAGTTCCTGCCCCGCCTTCCTTTATAGCCTAAATCATCTGTGGGTGGGTGTGTGTGTGGGTGTGAGTGTGTGCTTGTGTGTATGTGTGTGTGTGTGTGTGTGCTTGTGTGTATGTGTGTGTGTGTGTGTGTGTGTGTGTGTGTGTATATGTATGTGTGTATGTGTGTCTGTCTATCTGTCATGGCTGCAGGGATGGTACGCTCATAAAACAGCTCTATAAAGATAAAGACTCGTATAATAATAATAATACTGGACGTCCTTCAACAAGCCCTGCAGGAAGCTGTAAAAAGCAATTTCTTTCTATGTAAATATCTATTCTCTTAAGCATAAGGAAGTCAATAAAAAGATAAATACATAATTGAATAATTATATATGTAAATAAAGGTATAACTAATAAATAGATAGATACATATCCCCATCTAAACACCCTTCAAACAACAAACAACAAGGAATCCACTGCTCCCCCGTGGTTCACAAAGGCAAGCTGGGAGGCCTTATATATATTTGATGTATTGATTTATTTAGTTTTCATTTAGATTTATTCGTTAATCTATTTATTTATTTGTTTTATTATATTATTAATTAAGTAATTCGTTGATTGATTTATTTTCATGATTTTTTTTTCTTTTACGTGGGATGGGTGGAACGACTTACTAAGATCTCCAAACTAATGGAACGAAACAGGATAGGCTCAAAAACAACCCCTCGGACCAATTAAGGGTAAGGCAATTAGAGGCAATACAATGCTAAATATTGAATATCTGTAAAAGCCGGTATCACACGAGCACTTTTTCCCTCAACATTTATCCTCAACACTCGTCTGGCAGCTTATGATGTTAAAATTTCATTATAAAAACCATACCTATAGCTCCTGTTGCCTAGATAGCGAGGAACGTGTGATATTAGATGCCCTGACCTATATAGTATGGAGTTATCAGGATTCAGAGAGATTTACATAGACTCTCTCTCTCTCTCTCGCACACACACACAACCACACCCACACACACACACACACACACACACACACACACACACACACACACACACACACATACACACACACACACACACACACACACACCCTGGTATAACCTTGAGAAAACCTCCACAATCATCTCATCTCACAGTCACAACCACAAGGGATCGAGACCCGACCAGGGATATTTCTATTATTTTTTTCTCTCTCTCTCTCTCTCTCTCTCTCTCTCTCTCTCTCTCTCTCTCTCTCTCTCTCTCTCTCTCTCTATGTCTGTCTGTCTGCCTCGCTCTCTCTCTCTTTTCTTTTTTCTTCTTTTTTTTAATAGGAGGTTACATACACACCCACCCACCCACACACATTCTAACACACACACACATTCTAACACACACACACACACACACACACACACACACACACACACACACACACACACACACACACACACACACACACACACACACACACACACATCCGAGGGTATTTTGGGGGGACTTCCCTTGTGGCGTTTGTAATTGATGATTAATGTTAAGAACGGGGTGTTACTTATGGCTTTTGCGAAGTCTGGGAAGGCGATTTTGTTAGCTAAGGGGACACACTAAGATACATTGCTAGGAAATGGCGAAGACAAGCAAAATCAGATGATAAAAAGCCCCACACTAAATCTCTGGACCAAGGAGATTTATAGAACACGGTAATAATGTGTAGGCGGCTGATTCACTACCAGGCCTTAAGGGGAGAGGGGCCGGATTTTGAGTCTATTACTTAATTTATTCCTGGATTTTTTAGTTCCCTCGCTACACCTCCATC
>CM064525.1:1717836-1721549 GCA_032716605.1 Paralithodes platypus
CACACACACACACACACACACACACACACACACACACACACACATACTAATATTCCAGTTTTTCCGTCAGTTTCCACCATTTATCTTAGTTTGCTCATCCCAACCTGTTCCTCTTCTTTCTTTTCACTAATTCTCTCCCTCTCCCCCTCTCCCCCTCCCTCTTCGCCCTCCTCTCTCTCTCCCCTCTTCTCCTCCCATCTCCTGCCACTACTCCCCCTCCGCTCCCTCCCCGCCATATCTCCCCCTTACTCCTCTCCCTTCCCCCCCTCCCCCCTCCCCCCCCCTCTCGTCTCTCTCCTCCCTCCTCCCGTCTGCCCCCCCCTCTCCTCTCCTCCCCCCCCTCTCACCCTTCCTCTCCTCTCTCTCCTCTCTCATCCTCCACCCCTCCCTCTCTCTCTCCACTCCTCGGGGGGGGGTCTCCCCGCCCCCCCCCTCCCTCTCTCCCATCATTCTCTCTCCCTGCTCTCTCTCCCTCCGTCTCCCTTCCTCGCCTCTCTCTCGTCTTCCTCTCTCGGGGGGTCTCTCCTCTCTCTCTCTCTCTCTCTCTCTCTCTCTCTCTCACACACACACACACATACTAATATTTCCATTCACATATGCATAGCCTACGTGAGTTGCAGTTGGGATGGTGTGACCACAATGGCTTATATTGAGGTATGTCAGGATTCGAAGTTGCATAGTAAATCGTAGGCATTGGTGTCCCCACAACGCTTTAACTGTCGTTCCGTGGTGCGATGTAATAAGGTGTTGATTTTCGGTGGGTGCAGCATCCTGGGTTGGCGATTCCACGACCTGCCACATGTGTGTTTGTAAATTTCATTAATCGATTTTAGGAGGTAATGGTTGGGTTGTTGGAATGGAAGGCATAATAAGTTCTTTCTATTCTTTTCCAGTTTACATCAGTTTTTACATCTCGAGTTATCTTAGTTATGGCCTACATCCCCAACCTGTTTCCCTTCTTTCCTTTCGCTAACTCTAACTCTCTCTCTCTCTCTCTCTCTCTCACACACACACACACACACACAAACTCACTCTCCTTCACGTGAGAGAGCCAGACCCCCCCCCCCCCCTCCCCCAGGAAGAGGACCACTTTTTACAGTCTGAGGAAGTCTGAGGAAGGAGTAGATATCCCCAGCGTACTATGGTCACCTATTATCTCTCTCTCTCTCTCTCTCTCTCTCTCTCTCTCTCTCTCAACAGGACCACTTTTTACAAACCGTGGACGAAGTTAGAGGTCCCTGTGTACTATGGCGAGACCTCCGAAACGACCATGGTGTCCCTATATTCTTCACCCGATAGCCTTTTATAGCAGGCAGAAAGTTGGTCATCATTTCCTTGTACACTCAAGCGTACTAAAAGCTGCTCAGGGTTGGTTCTTCTTCTTCTAGTCTGGGGGGGGGTATTCGTTGGTCTGGGGGTTCTGTTGTTCCGCCTTTCGCCCGAACAGCCTCCAACCCTGTGGCAGGTGTGAAGGGGGGGGTTCGAGGGGGGGGGGGGGGGGGTCCGAAAGTCCTGTGGTTCCTGACTCTGCTCTCTCTTCTACGATCTCTGTCACGCTCACACACGTTACCCCCCCCCCCCTCCCTGCTCTCTCTCTCTCTCGCACTCTCAATCACTCCCATACTCAATCACTCTTACTCTCTTTCCCTGTCAGTCTGTCTCTCTGTCTGTCTCTCTCGTCGGTGTGGTGGGGTCTCCTCTCTGGTCCCCTCCGAGTCTGCGGTGTACGTCGATTCTCATCTCTCTCTCTCCTCTACTCTCCTCTCTCCCGATCTCCTTTCCATCTTCTCTCTCTCTCCATCACACACACACACACACACTATATATCTATTTATCTATATACTCAGGCCCAATTCCCACTTTTCCTATTTGTTTTTGTTTGGAGGGGGGGGGGGGGGACACAAGACAGAGCCCGATAGGGGAACAACACAAACAGAAAACATGAACACGGGACAAAACAAGAATCCACATTCCACACCACCAAACAGCGCACACCACACACAACCCACCAGCACACACACACACACACACACACATTCAGTAATTATAATCCAACAACCAGGTGACCAGCACCGCGTAAGATGGAAAGGGGTAACTACTGTATTTATATCTCTTGGTATGGGGATCCTTGAAGTGCTCCTGTCTTTGCTCTCTCTCTCTCTCTCTCTCTCTCACCACACACACACACAAGCACACCCACACACAAACACACACACTCTCTCTTACGGACACACACTCTCACTCTTACACACACACATACATAATATCTCACACAAAAATCTTTCTCTCACACATATACACACATTCTCTCTCTTACACACATACACTCCACTCTTACATACACACACCCACACACACACACACACACACAAACTCTCTCCCCCCAAAAAAAATAAAAAAATAAAAAAATCACTTCTACACCAGTAAGTTTCATCATCACATTACCTCTTCGTGCAGGAAATTCATGTATTGTACGAGTCTCAAACACGGTCTATTATTAACTCCAAATATGTGCCCGGTCTTATCTAGCCTCTCCTTCATTTAATTAACCCTTTCTATACCGGAGACGTCCTTTTTTTTCTCTAGCGATATTTAGACGATTGTTTGCAGTTTAAGAAGAATCTGTGGTAGGAAAAAGCGTTAAGTGAGATAGATTGAAGCCTGTTAATTGCTGGAGGCCCTTATTAAATTGAATAAAATCGTCAAATAGTTGCCAGAATATAATGAAAAGGATGTCACCGGTACTGAAGGGGTTAAACTTTTCAAGGCTATGATGTATTTCGAGAGTTTATTCTGGCTATCTTTAGACGATTAATATACAGTTTAGGAAGGACCTGTGGGAATTACAAGGGTAAAGACTATCGTGTGCATTGATATCGGAACTTATCCCTTCCTGAGTTATAAGAGGGCACGGAACACAGTTTTTAGAAATCATAATGAATAGACCTTTTCTACTCAACAAGTAAACTCTGGAACACTCTCCCTCAATCAATCTGTCCTTCATCCTATGACCTAGACTGCTTCAAGCATCGTGTGTCCAAGAATTTTGACCCCAACGTACCTTGAATTTGGCTCTGTCACTCCTTTGGCTTCGGGGGAGACTCACGTTACAGGCAACCTGAATTTTGTCTCCTTCATACACAGACAAAAAAAAACTGCCTTGTCTCCTTCACCCACCCACACACACAAGCACACACACACACACACAAACAAGCAAATATAAACACACACACGCACACACACACACAAACAAGCAAATATAAACACACACACAAACAGACACAAACAAACAAGCAAACATAAACACTTAAGGAAAGTCATTGGAACAGTGGCAAGACTATTCCCCCCCCCCTACCATCCCGCAATTCCCCAAAAAGGCGCCCCCATTGAGGTGGACTTGCCCTTGTAGTTAGATAAGAACCCCATTCTCGACCTGTATACGACTTAACCCCTTCAGTACCTAGACGCCCTGAGTACTTTTTATTCTGGTTAATATTAGACGATTCCATACAGCTTAGGAAGGTACTCTAAGAAGCAAAGGGATAATAGCTACGTCAATAATGGTAGCTCTGGAACTCTCTTCTAGAATCAGTCTTTCCCTCTTCCTATGAATTAAATTGCTTCAAACTCCGTGTGTCCAGGCATTTTGGCTTGAACGTCCCTTGATTTTGGCCCTGTCACTATTTCAACTCTCGGGGAGGCACTCGCTGCAG
>CM064525.1:1724149-1791649 GCA_032716605.1 Paralithodes platypus
ACATACATATATACATACATACATATATATACATACTATACAGTGTACACACATACATACATACATACTGTACATCATTTTTTTTTTTTTTTTTTTTTTTTTTTCATATCACCCCAGCCCTCTGTAGATAGAGGTCAAGCCTTCCCTTGAAAGCGTTTATTGTGTCGCTCTCCACCACTCTCGCTGGTAGTTTATTCCACTCTGTTGCCAAACTGTAGGTGAAGAAACTCTTTGTGACATGTAGGTTTGCCTTTTTGGTTTTTAATTTCATTCCATTTCCGCGAGTTTGATTAGTATTGTTTAATGTGAATAGTGCATTTATATCGACTTTGTCGAAACCTTTTAGTATCTTAAAGCACTCAATAAGCTGACCCCTCAACCTCCTCTATTTTAATGAGAACAGGTTCAATCGTTTAAGTCTTTCTTCATATGATTTATTTCTTAATGAGGGTATCATCTTCGTCGCTCTACGCTGTACTGACTCGAGTCTTACAATGTCCTTGATCAGATAAGGTGACCAGAACTGCACACCATATTCAAGGTGGGGCCTCACCATACTTTTGAACAGTGGCACTATTACGTTCTCATGTTTATATGTAAATTTTCGTTTAATAAAGCCCAATACTATGTTTGCCTTATTTGCAGCTGCTATACATTGGTCAGAAGTTTTTAGGTTTTCAGATATGAGTACCCCTAGGTCTTTTACTACCGTTGCGGTTTATATTTGTTTGCCATTCATTTCATATTTGTATTTCATATTTCTGCTACCAACCTGCAGCACCTGACATTTATCGACATTTTTTCGACCACTCTGATATCTTGTTTAAATCAGATTGCAACGCATTTCTATCTTCTTCGTTCAGGACTGTATTTCCTATTTTTGTATCGGCGGCGAATTTGGAAATGGTGTTGTTTACCCCTACATCAATATCGTTAATGTAAATGAGAAACAGGACCGGTCCAAGGACTGAACCCTGTGGAACTCCACTAGTGACAGGATCCCACTCCGATTCCACTCCATTTATCACCACTCTCTGTCTTCTGTCTGTAAGCCAATTTTTTATCCAAGAATGAATTTCACCTTTGATACCTATCCTCTCCAGTTTAGCCAATAGTTTTCGGTGTGGCACCTTGTCGAAAGCTTTTTGAAAGTCCAAGAAAATTATATCTAGTGATTTCGTCATGTCGTTATATGTGAATAGTTTGTTAAAAAATTCAATCAAATTTGTTAGGCATGATTTATTTGATCTAAAGCCATGTTGACTATTTTTGATTAGGTTGTTTGATTCGAGGTAATCTACTATCTTATCTCTAAGGATTTTGTCCATGAGAGAGAGAGAGAGAGAGAGAGAGAGAGAGAGAGAGAGAGAGAGAGAGAGAGAGAGAGAGAGAGAGTGGGGATTAATGAACCCAGTATGAATAATAATGTAGTAAGGGATGAGAGGGGTCATTTCTACCTTTCTATAGGGAGGGGTGAACTGAGGGTGGAAAGACATTAACCTTTTGGGTACCGGTGACGTCTTTTTTATTTGATTATATATGTTATAGAGAATATGTGTAACCGGGGATTGCACGCCATCCCTAGTTAACCTTTACAGGCACAGGACACGATTTGCGCCCTTTCTGGGATACTTAAAAGCCATTGTGACCATCAGGGGTGTTTAGAAACCGTTAGTTTAGTTATTTCAACCTCTGCAGTTGTCTTTGAGTGATCTGTGGGCAGAAAACTACTTTTGGAGAGGTAATTATGAGATTGAGAGAACTCTATTTATAAATACTAAACGGCAACCCCCGAGTCCACAGTAAAGCGAGAGGGTTAATTCGTGAAATAAATTAAGAAATATGCTTATTTGTCTATGTTCCTAAGATTTCAAGTTGCATTTTATTTGAACATGTGCTGTACATGTTAGGTTACGTAGAACATAGCCAACCCTGGTAAAATTATGATTCAATACCAATGTCATTAGTCATAATATACAACATTTGATAATTCTTTTGTATATTCCTACGTTACGTTACTAAGTTCGGAGAGATACATGATATTTTGGCTAAACTAAATCAAACTTAACCTTTTCACTTTACTGTAGGATATCCTAAATAAAGTACGTGGTAATGGAGGTATTTCGAATCTAAAGCTTGTATTTCCTGGTTCAGAGAAATTAACAGAGTTGGGGCCAAAACTGATCCCTGGGGAACACCAGTGATTTCGTGAAATTCCTGGTTACACAGATTCCCTATAATATACTGTATATATATATACCGGTATATATACTGTATAGTATACATATAATCCTGTAAAGTCCTTAACTCCCTTCCCCAATATACTGGATGTTGGGTACAAATCGTTTTACAAGATAATACAAACTTCTCGAGTTGAAGTTAACCCTATCATTATGGCGACGCATTCCTACAGTATATTCTAGCTAACAGTAGACGAATATAAACAGGTTTAGAAGGCTCTCTATAGGAATTAACGGGTTACAGGCTGCTTATATTAAGGGGGCCCACCTCGTTTGTTTTTCTCTCTCTCTCTTATTCTCTCTCTAGGTTGTATCCATTCGGCCCCATTCAGCCTACTGTTTTAAAACGTTTATCCCCATCCAGGTGTCGATTGTTTTGTTTGTGTGTGTGTGTGTGTGTATGTGTCTGTATACAGAATATGTGTGTATAAACGTTACGCAAAAGAAGGTCAGATACCCTCTCTCTCTCTCTCTCTCTCTCTCTCTCTCTCTCTCTCTCTCGCTCCCTTTCAAAGCCAGAATATAGCTACTGGCAATTGGGCACTGGAGATGGTGGACAAGTTTTGCTACTTGGGTGATACCATCTCTGCCGGTGGTGGGGCCGAGGCTGCCACTATCGCCAGAATAAGATGGGGCTGGGGAAAGTTTAGAGAACTTTTGCCACTACTCACCATGAGAAGACTCTCTCTCCCCTTGAAGGGAAAGGTGTACGCTTCATGCTTTAGAAGCACAATGACATACAGTATGCTTCACGCCCCCTTGACCTTCCTTCAAGATAAATTTGTATATTTTTCGATAGAAAAATTTCCCGGCCAAAGGCCGATTCCTCTTAAAATACAGGCTCATTATCGCTCGGCAGGAATAAATTGGCACCTAAATGACACGAAGTGTTAAGATTGACAAAGAAATGCGGCAAAATTTCTTTAAATCACTAAACTAATGGGGCGAACGTCGTAAAATCTGAAAACTAACGGGGCTAAGCATGAGGAGGAAGGGGGACCAGAAAAACGAGAAATCTCCCCTTAAGGTGAGTAATAAAGTCAGTGTTATGGAGAGAAAGTGAGAAATTCCCCCCATCACCATTCCCCCCCCCCCCCCCCCCCCCTCTCAGTCAACAGCTACAGTGTTTGGTCAGGACTATACACACAGTCACAGTCATACAGTCACACACACACACACAGTCACACACACACACACACAGTAGTCTTAAGATGATTGATGAAGACAGTGTTATGGAGACGTTCCCACCATTCTCAGTACACACACACACAGTAGTCTTAAGGTGCATGATGAAGACAGTGTTATGCATGGAGACGTTCCCAACATTCTCAGTCAACAGCTAATATTGGATGATGATTATACGTACTGTATAATTATACACACAGTAACATACATACAGTTACACATACACATACACACACACAGACACACACACATCTAATGTTTGATGATGAGTACACACACACTCAGTCACACACAAGGCTTTCCAGTCACTCCGCCTCACGACTACTTCGCCTCATGTCCACTTCGCCTATGTCCATTACGCCTCACGACCAGTTCGCCTTGCCACCACCAAGGTACCTTGGCCACCACTACGCCTCACTACCACTTTGCCTTGCGTCAATGACGCCTCAGCACCAGTTCGCCTCATGATTCAGCTTCCATAACACTTCGCCTCACTACTTATTTGCCTCATGATTTTACATATGTTTGTGCATATATGTATGCATGTATGTATGTAAGTTTGTATACATGTATGTATGTATGTAATATGTATGTATGTAATTCAGAGTTGGGTCAGTTAAGTTAATTAACTTAACTTTTTCCGATTAACCAACTATTTTGAAAAATGGGTTAACTTAACTTAACTTAATCGAAATATCTTTAAATTAATCGTTAACTTCAATTAATTTCCGATTAATTTTCCTTTAAATCATATTTTCTACTCTGTGAACGGAGTCTGGGAGAGCAGAGCGAGGTGGTAAATTCAACACTCCCGTGATAATGTCTAATCCTAGGATCGTCTTGTCGGAATAGTAGACCTTTTCCATATTTCCTTTGTCTGTTTCTTGCGGTAAAAGAGTCACAAGGAGTTACAAGGAATAGTTAGTATCTCAAACACTTTGCAGTCCATTCCGGAGAGATACTCGAAGAGGAAAGAGAGGGATTATCTAGTGCACTACACTCATTGCAGTGTGCAAAATACCATCTACTCACTTCCTGAACTGTTCTACTGAAGAACTGTTTACATCTTTTAAGGAAAGTTTTTTTTCCAGTGGAACACATCTTATATATAATAAAGTTTCCACAAATATTAGTGCTGAACCTTTTCAATTCTAACTTCCAGCCATGGTTGCGTGTTGTATTCATATTGAAACTAAACAGAGAGAGAGAGAGAGAGAGAGAGAGAGAGAGAGAGAGAGAGAGAGAGAGAGAGAGAGAGAGAGAGAGAGAGAGAGAGAGAGAGAGAGTTCATTAGTAATTTACACTTAAATATTTTGATGCGATTGTATTATTTATTGTTGACCTATTGTTTCCAATGCAAAGATATGAATATACATAAGGATATGCAGAAATAAAGTAGAAATGTAGGAACAAGTTCAAACTGGATAGGCCAATAGGAATCGTTGGTTGGGGGTGGAGTCAGTAGGATAATTAAGGAGGATTAGCACGGTCAAGAATGTCCGGGTTCTTTTCCCATCAACTGGTGACTTGTCTATAGTTATAGTTGTTTCGGAGTTCAAGTTTCAGTGTAATCCAGCCAACTATTTCCATCTAACGTTAGTATTTATGCTGATTTCTATAATACATGAGTTCCAAAATGCTGCAAGAAAAAAAGGTTGTATAACTCGGTCCTAAAGTGAGGTAAAGTGGTCATGTGACTCGGTCCCAAGGTGAGTTAGAGGCAGTGAACACACTCACACACACACTACAACGCTGAGCAGAGAACAAAGACAGAAAATGCCGATATTTTATGGCTGAAAATACTTCTTACATTTGAACATAAAAACGTAAGAACATTTGGCTACGGTATACCATATTCTTCATCTGGATTACGGAGTGTACCCTTCCAGTATGAATGACATTATTCCTATTTTATTATTGCTAATTTCAGGTTATCTTATTCAAAATAGGTAAGACTTCTGATAGTCAAGAGGGGTAAAACTACCTCGAGTATCTCCTTCTGTAAAGTATATCTCGATGTTTTAGTTTGTCTATCATCAGACGATATTAATACGTTCAGGAAAGGCCTCCCATATTTAAAGACTTAATTTCTTGCCTACATGTTTCAATACAATTAAAAAAATACAGATTATTGAGAATGGTAACTAAATAATCGTAGGGCAAGTACCAGAAAAGGGACTGAATATGAACCACGTGCCACACAAACGACTTACTGTACATAAGTGCACTGATTCCTGTATAAATGTTATGTCAACTACTATAACCTCAAAAGTCCTACATACTTATAATTTTGCCTGGGCCTGGACGAATGGCACCAGTTAGAATTCTCTAGGACTTATAGTTTGGGCTAAAGAGGACTTTTAATGTCCAAAAAACGGTCCGCTGGGCCCTCCAGGAAGCCCAAGTCAAAATCAAAATCCTAAACTAATGGTCCGATTTTAATTCTGTTTACGGCATTCGATTCAGCTTGCCAAAGTGTACTTATGGTATAAATTTAAATAAAATCCGTATATAAATAACTCGCCTATGGAGTTTTAAAACTTTAAAATAGGCCTCTTGGGCCAAAAAATTGTCAAAATTAAAAAAAATACACCATTGAAACCGCAACGGCGAGACGAATCCTAATCATAACTATCAAAAACTAATGTACATCGTTCAAATTGTGCGTCAAATTAGTAGAGAGGTGAAGCGGCAAGAAAGCGTGAGGCGAACTGGAGCTGAGGCGTTGTTGTCGTGAGGCGAAGTGGTAGTGAGGCGTAGTGGTTACAAGGCGAAATGGTTGTAAGGCGTTGTGGTCATGAGGCGAAGAGACCAAGGCGAAGTGGTAATGAGGCGAAGTGGCCTGCTCCCCACACAAGCATACCAACACACACACACACACACACATACGCTCTCTCACACACACACACACACACACACACACACACACACACACACACACACACAAACACACCTAATAATAGTCTCTGGTAACCCATATATGACCCAAACCACAGAATACCCCGTTAATGGATACGTGACTGAAAAGAAAGATGGTTATTTTGAAAGGAGGGATCAATGGAATGGTGACTTGCCAATTGTTAAGTTATATATATTTTTTTAATCTCAAACTTGACTTAATTGGTATTTATAGTTCTCACACACGCACACACACGTATACACATATACTGTACAGTCACACATACACACACACACACACATATACACATATTTACAAACACACACATCAATACACACTTAAGCACACACACACACACATACTTAAGCACACACACACACATACTTAAGCACACACACACAACAAACACACACTTACACACACACACACACACACACACACACACACACACGATCACTCATTCACTATTTCTCACTCATAGATCTTTATCACAAACCTACTATAGGCAATCCATCATGATCAACAGTGTAGAAAACCCGACCCCCTATCCTCTCTTAACCCTATTTGGGCCGAGGGGTGGCTTGTTGGACATCCCCTGTTTCGCTCCGTTAGTTTGGAGATTTTTAAGTCGTTGCACCCCATCAATTTTCCTATATATGGACGATTCACCCCATTCACGTCTCGTGATATATATACATTTTTTTTTTTTTTTTTTCTGGGCGAGCGACTGTGCCTCGGTGATTCTTTCAGAGAGAGAGAGAGAGAGAGAGAGAGAGAGAGAGAGAGAGAGAGAGAGAAAGAGAGAGAGAGAGAGAGAGAGAGAGTGAGAGTGAGTTAGAGACAGACCATGATAACACACAGCCTCCTAACAACACATTAGAACACACTCAACACTGCCAAAGAAACACACAGATCGACCTTCGCTAAAATAAAAGGTAGTGAAAACAAATTAAAACACCTTATTTACCTTTGAGTCTCGTGATTGACATGGGGATCCTCAGTCGATTTTTTTTTTTTTTATTTTTTTTTTTTAGGATTTCGCATATTTTAGTAATTTATATATTTTAGGTTGTCCCCGAGGCGAACAAAGACGCCTCCCTAGACTTCCTATTGAAATGAACTATTGAACGGTTGAGTGGTCAATCCTGCAAGTACTTAAATGAACTGGCATGGGTTATACTTCTCACAGGGGATAGTTCCGCTTGGGGGCGTTTTGTGTATGGCCTCACCCTCATAAAGGGGAAAAAGGCGTCCGGCACTAATACACTAATAAGTCCCCCCCCCCCCCCCACTCCCCCCAAAAATAAAATAAATAAAACAAAAATAATACACAAATAAAATAAAACAAAAGTATATTAAAACAGCGTCTATCGCTCTTTCAACTTTGGGGGAGACACTTGTTACAGTCAGCTTTGCCTTTTGTCTCCTTCATGCACATAACAAAAATATAAAAACTTATAAAAAGATAAATAGGTAAATATTCTTCTGAGATATACCGGTAGCTAATCCCCTCTGACGTTGCACCTTTCATATGTTAACCCTTTCTGTACCAGGGACGTTCTTTTTATCATATTCTGGTAACTTTTAGTTAAGAGGGGTCACCGGATTTTTTTTTATCTTTCTCTCCGTGTCTCTCTTTCCCTGGCTTGTATCCATTCGGCCCCATTCAGCCAACTGTTTTAAGACGTTTATCCCCATCCAGGTGTCGATTTCTTCCTGGCGAGCGATAGCGAGCCAGCATTGTATGGAGAAATCCGGCTTCGCCGGAGAAATTTTTCTATCAAATGTTTTTAAAATTTAGCTTGCTGTCAAAACAAAGATATATATATGCTGGCTCGCTACCGCTCGCCAGGAAAATATTGACACCTGGGTGGGGGTAAACGTCTTAAGACAGTAGGCTGGATGGGGCCGAATGGATACAAGCCAAAGAGAGAGGGAGAGAAAGAGAAAAATAGCGAGGTGGGCCCCCTTAATAGGATACAGACTATGCCAATGCATCCTTTCAGCTATCTTATAGCCTTCCTAAGCTTCATAAAATCCTCTGAATGCAACTGAAATGAAAACAAAAAGACGACGCTCTGTGCTGTATTAATGTCTGTCAGATGTTGAATAGGGTGGGTAAGTGTAGGAACACGTTTGTATATTTCACTCGATATGAAGAAATGAAGCTGAGATATTGCGGATACCAATTATTGATCAAAATATACTTAGTGCCGAGACATCACTTATTAGCGCGACTGTACATAAAAGGGTTAATCAGTGAATATAGTTGGGCCACTTGAACTTATCTCTCCCCTTAACCCTTTCACTGTGAGGACGCTATTCTTCCTGCCTGTCCGGTTATCCGCAGGTGGCTCAGTTCGGATTAGAAAGGGGGTCCAGCCGGTGACACACGGCACTTTAGCGGTGGATGTATCGGAGTCACTGTATCCGAGTCAAGAGAGAGAGAGAGAGAGAGAGAGAGTGAGAGAGAAATAGACAGAGAGAGAGAGTATAGCTATGATTGAATATACTGTCAGATCATTTTATCTTTCATTTGAACTGTAATTTGTATCTTAAAGAGTCCCAAATCGTGTAGTCCAATTTAATGGAAGAGTAAACAGCAAAATATATCCAAATAATATGTGAACTTGTAGTGGATTCATGGCTCCGATATATGTAGCCGATATAATTGATCGTGGGATACCGTTAGATGTAGTCGGAGGAAGAAAAGAAAAAAATAATAATAAAAGGTTGGAACAAATGGGCTGTTAATGTCCTGTAATCCCTGGCTGACTCTTCCCAAATGGTAGAAATTGTAGTTCGATTA
The DNA here is from genome assembly GCA_032716605.1 of Paralithodes platypus. Classification (NCBI taxonomy): domain Eukaryota; kingdom Metazoa; phylum Arthropoda; class Malacostraca; order Decapoda; family Lithodidae; genus Paralithodes; species Paralithodes platypus. The sequence continues at coordinate 1,733,283 of CM064525.1, forward strand.
CTCTAGTCGTTTCTGGGTTATAGAGGTTAATGTTCAAGAGTTTTGGCCTACTTCCTTGAAACAGGGTATTGAACGTTGTACGAATTTCCTCGGAACATGGAGGTGATTTTTTCGGTGCCACCCCCTCAAAATCAAGGCGTCTGGTAATTGATAGATAGCTTAGGAATGACCTCCAGGAATCTAAGTAAAATCACCTAATGTTAGCCAGTATACAATCGTAGTGACGCCAACATTATTGAAAGGGTTTAAATCACATTACTTTATCTTCTGTCCGGCTCTGTCAGTCAAGTGGAACACCTTGGACAAACCTATCTATCCATCTATCTATCTAGCCTGGTCCACTTGTGGGATTTTTTTCTGGACCCCTCTCTCCTTCATTTTTAGACCCATTCCTTTTGAGATTTTAAGACGTTCTCCCTATTAGTGTGGCGATTTTTAGAACTTTCGCCCCGTTTCTGTCAATTTCACGACCTTTCGTTCCATTTAGGCATCGATATTTTCCTGGTGAGCGATAGCGAGCCTGTAATCTAATAGGAACTGGCCTTCGGCCGGGAAATTTTTCGTTATCTTGTGGGAGGGTCTTGGGGGGTATATTTGTTCTGATTGATGGAGGTCTAGGGAAGAAAGTAAAGAAAATAACAAAAACATGCATACATGAGCAAATAAATACGCCCTTCTCCCCTTAAATCACAATATTTTATCTAGCCGGCTCTGCCAGTCAGAGTACCTTGGATAAGACTATCTATCTATCTATTTATCCTCTAGCCTGGTCAGAGTTAATTAGGTTATCTGTATACCTGCGATAGGGTCTATAGTCCCTTCCCTTACCCCTTTCCTTCACTGCTGGGGAGAGAGAGAGAGAGAGAGAGGGGGGGGGGGGGGGTATGGGGCTGGTTACCACACCCCTTTCACCTCCCCATGGTCCCTGTGTGGGTCTTATATTTGATGATGGTACTGTTGACTCTCTCTCTCTCTCTATATATATATATATATATATATATATATATATATATATATATATATATATATATATATATATATATCCCCTCTTCTACGTAGGGTACGTAGTACCCGACTTGCAACACAATCCCACCCCTACTCTGTGCAACTCTCCAACCCAAGAGTGAAACGCTATTCTTAGTCTTTCTTCTATTCAACTACGGAGCTCTGGAACTCTCTCCCAGAATCAGTCTTTCCCTCTTCCTATGACTTAAATTGCTTCAAACTCCGTGTATCCAGGCATTTTGGCTCGAACGTCCCTTGATTTTGGCCCTGTCACTCATTCAACTCTGGGGGAGGCACTCGCTACAGGTAGTTCTGCCTTTTGTCTCCCTCACTTACATAGAAAACAAAATATATATATATGTGTATGTGTGTGTATGTTTGTGTTATTGTTGGTGGTGGTGGTGCTTTTACCCAGCCAGGATTCGATACAGGGTCAACCAGTTTGTCTTCCATGCTCTAAGTAAGACATGTATGTTAATCAGTAATATATTGTCACCCATGTGTTGTTCTGACAGTGTGGTGTATGTGTTCCCACGATCCTACACCAAGACTATGCTGATATACACACACATACACACACACACACACACACACATATACACATACACACAGCCACACACACACACTTAATCATACACACACACACACACACACACACACACACACACACACGCACACACACACACATATTCAAACACACACACATATACACACACACACACACATATCCATACACACCCATATCCATACACACACATACACACACACACACATATCCACACACACACACACACAGGGCCTACACTAACACAGTAATTCACATCCACACACACACAGTCATACACTCCACACACACAGTAAAAACACTGTTAATCATGAATACATAATCTTCCATGTGTTGTTCTGACAGTGTAATTTATGTGTTCCCACGACCCTGCTACACCTAGACTATACTGGGTACATACACAGTCATACATACACATTTCCATACACACAATCACACCCACACACACACACACATCCACACAAACACATATATCCACACACACACACACACACACACACACACACACACACACACACACACACACACACACACACACACACAGACAGAGCAGAACTAAGGAGAGAGGGTTTGTATAAGATATATTGGACTATAAAGAGAACAGAACACGTACAATACCTCAAAGTCACAACTCTATATTGTTGTAACCTTTTGACTCAGAGACATTATCATTGGTGGAGGGATTACTGTATGTACCGGTATGCATGTATGTATATACTCTGGCACAAACCCCACATTATCATTGGTGGAGGGATTACTGTATGTACCGGTATGCATGTATGTATAATAACTCTGGCACAAACCCCACATTTTTTTCTTCTTCTAATTATTGGGGTTGGCCGACTCAGACAGAGCCCGAACAGCAACACCACAACACAACAGAAAAACAAAACAAAGACAAAACACAAAATCACAAAAGTTCAAACTTTACTCAATCTACATAGGATTACATTGAGTGAACATGTAAAAACATATAATAATAATATAAATACATAAAACTATATACTGTCGACAGTAGAAGAGAGAGTGAATATATAATGAGCATTAAACCTACTGCCCAATGGAATACCTGTGGTGAAATAGCAAGGTAAACGCGTAATGCTGGGAACTCAGATCCCCTCTCTCTCTCTCCCCCCCCCCAAAAACAAAAAATAAAATAAAAAATAAGATAACAAAACATAGACTTGTATTTATTATTTCTTCTTCTTCTTTTTAACTCATGCGGCAATACAGTAAGTGATATATATTTATTTTTTTCGTATTACTTTTTTTGTTTTTTACCTATTCAGCAATATGATAGACAATTATGTTCTTCCTTCCCTACACATCTCCTTGGACGGTTCCAGATGTGACCTTGGCAATCTCACACAGTATCTATTAAACCACATCATCTTCTCAAGTCACGGTAATTACGTGAATAATGGTAAATAATGAATACCAGAACCTGCCGCGTCATTCACCGTTATTCTTCACACAGACTTCCTCTTCTGCTTAACCTTCTGCAAATATATCTATCTGTCTATCTATCTATATATCTATCTATTTGATAGCTAGCTAGCTAGCTATTCCCAGACGCGCTAAAGCCCTAGGGGTTGGACACGAATGAATATCCTCCATAAACTCTCTTGTATATGCTGCTACGAAAAAAAAGGCTTAAATAAGGTATGGAAAGGATATATATATATATATATATATATATATATATATATATATATATATATATATATATATATATATATATATATATATAATATATATATATATATATTGTATAAATATGTTTTCGTTTCTAAGTGAGTGAGGGAGACAAAAGTCAGAACTGCCTGCATCGAGTGCCTCCCCCAGAGTTGAAAGAGTGACAGAGCCAAAATCAAGGAACATTCGAGCCAAAATGCCTGGACACACGGAGATTGAAGCAATTTAAGTCATAGGAAGAGGGAAAGACTGATTCTGTTTTTTTTCTTCTCAGTGTTGGGTATGCAGTTTAGTTCCCAAGTGACACAGGGGATTTGGGGATTGCTAGCTATCAGTATACCAAATAAACTGCAGTCTCTCAAAAAATACAGCTACATATCAATATTATCTTATCCACAGGCCACTTCTGATCATCAACAACAGCAATAGCAACAACAACAAAAGCAACAACTAAACAACAACAACACCAACACCTACTAATACTACTACTACTACTACTACTACTACCACCACTACCACATCAACAACAACAACAACAACCAATAATGACAACAACACCTACTACTACTACTACATCAACAACAACCACAACCACAACAACAACAACAACAACAACAACCTATGAAACCTAGAGAACGACAACAACAAGAGTCGCTCTGTCCTACGGCTTGGTTTTCAGCGCGGGCAAAAAAACGTAATACTCCTTCTTACCCTTCTTTCCCAGTTACATTTCCCAAGTATTACGAGTGTGGATATTCTCCCAGCCATTTATTGTAGTACCCTTGACACCCAGCCTTCACCCGTCTCTGAGTTCTGCTTAACCCTATGAAGATTATGACGCGTTTTAGCATTTTATTCTGGATCATTGGACGAATTACGCAGTTTAGGACGGATCTGTAGGAATTACAGGTTTAAAGACCGATAACTTTTAATATTACAGGCTCGCTTTCGCTCGCCAGGGAAAAATCGACACCTACATTGCACAAAGGGTCTTACATTTGATAACGATATGGGGCAAAAGGTGTTTAAATCGCCAAACTAAGGGGCTGAACGTCTTAAAATCTCAAAATTAATGGGGCTAAGCATGAGGGAGAAGGGGTCCCAAAAAAGCAACTACCTGCCCCTTAAACCTGCTGCCAAATGATTATTCTGAGATTAGAAAGGCCCCTTAAGAAAAAGAAAACAAAAATATGACACCTTTTGATCATTTATTTTGGCTATCATTAGAGGATTTTATATAGTTTAGGAAGGATCTGTGGGAATTAAAAGGGTAAAGACTATCTCAATTAACCCTCTGACTTCTATATTTCCTTCCTAATTTGAATAAAATCGTCCAATAACAGCCAAAAAACAGAAAAGAACTGGGTCATCGTATCTTGAAAGGGTTTAAAAGGCCTCTGCCACTTTACATCTACTGTACGGTTATAGCCCCCAGAATATTACAAGATTATTTAACTGGCAACTCATCGCTCTTTTTCGTTCCGCTGAGAAATTCCGGTGAAAATGTAATGTGTTATTTTAAGACATTGCTTCTCTACTTTGTCAGATGTTCTGTTCTTGCCTGCATATTTAATCTTAGTTCTTTAATGACCTACTTTAAATTTAATCTGTATATTGTTTTGATATTTTAAAGTTACTGCTATATGTATTTTGATTATTTCTTGATGTTAGTATGCATCAAAATACAAAATAGATTAAAACAAATGTAATTTCAGGTTTAGCTATACTAACTATACCTTCGCATCGTAAAATATTAATGGCCTCTTTGAAAATTAATCGACGTCCCCAGCTCAATAGGAATTAATTAAATAAGGGGAGATGAGCCGATTATTGTCTTCTATGAAAGTCATATATTCCTTTATTTGTTAGTGTCCTCGCTAGACCCCCCATCAAGCTTAGAAAAACCCCCTAGACCCCCCTTCAAGATATATAGCCGGTTCCTCTTAAGATTTCAGGCTTGCTATCGCTCGTCAGGAAACAATCGACACCTAAATGGCACGAAAGGTCTTAAAATTGACAACAAAATGCGGCGAAAGGTGTTAAAATCGCCAAACTAATGGGCCGAATGTCTTATGATCTCAAAACAAATGGAGTTTAACAAGAGGAGAAAGGAGGTTAGAAAAACGACCCATCCCCTCTTAACGCAATTTTGAAGGGGGTCTGGGTGGCTGGGTGGGCATTTTTGAAGGGGGTCTGGGTGGCTGGGTGGGCATTTTTTTTTTTTTTTTTTTTTTCTATTTGATTTCAGCTACATTTAGATGAGTTCATGACGCTTAGGAAGGATATACAGTATGGTAGCTAAAGGGATTAATATTATTATGACAGTCCGTAGCCCTATAATGTGTAGACGTTCTCTCTCTCTCTCTCTCTCTCTCTCTCTCTCTCTCTCTCTCTCTCTCTCTCTCTCTCTCTCTCTCTCTCTCTCTCCTCCTCTCTTCTCTTCTCCTCTCTCTCTCTCTCTCTCTCTCTCTCTCTCTCTCTCTCTCTCTCTCTGTGTATGTATGTTAATGTTATGTAATGTGAAAGCTAATTCCCGCCATGTATCAATATTATCCTATGTGTGTGTGTGTGTGTGTGTTGTGTGTGTGTGTGTGTGTGTGTGTGTGTGTGTGTGTGTGTGTTCGATTACATAATACACTTGTATCATCATCATAAATAATCATGTACGCATAAGTGGCCCCCTATGACTACCAATGTGTACACACACATACACACACACTACAGAAGCGCCGTGTACACATGACGGCACAAAAGACCTACCATTAGCCACAAACGTACACACACACACACACACACACACACACACACACTTACACATATTGATCTTGACACACACACATAGGATAATATTGACACATGGCGGGAATTAGCTTTCACATTACACAGCATTAAGGGGAGGTGTGGTGGAGTGGTCTTGCCACTGGACTGGTAATCCAATGGTCCTTGGCTCGAATCCCAATATACCAATGGGAAGATATTATTGGGATGGAATTTGTGCTGTACCTAGTATCAGTACAAAGCCCACAAAGCCCACCGAAATGCCAAATAAATACCCTCATTGTTCCCGGATTAAATAGCACTGTATGAATATTCCCATATTCAAAATATGCTACAGGGGGGCAATGCCTAGTGAGTTCATTGCTCAGTAGGTGGCGTTCTGAGATTGAGGATCCGAGTCTAGGAGATGAGACAGTGAAGCACTAGTGAGGCAGCTTCAGAGATGGGGCTGCGTCGAGCAGTGAGTGGGCAACTAAGCCCCATGCAACCTGCGAAGGCAAGATGGCAGGGGCTGGTTGCCGCTAAAAGTGCTTCATATGTCTCACCTTTAGACTGGAACGAGACTTCACGGGCTTCACCGTTCAATGATTAGTGGTTGAATGTACAGGTTCTCAGCCTATGCCCGAGAGGGAGTAGTTGGAATATAGAAAGAAAAAAAAAACACACATCCAAACACAAATAACCACACACACACACACACACACACACACACACACACACACTTCCTAAACTGAATACAATATTATCTTTTAGTAGCTATCATACTATGAAAAGGACGGAACTGGTACTGAACGGGTTAGCATCGTCTCCTAAAACGTGTTCCGGCGTATACATCAGCTAAGATATCCTTTCACTGGCATAGATTTGGAGTCCCCCCCCCCCCCTCCTTATCACCATGACATGACAATGAGTCTCAGTAGCCTAACCAGAACAAGGAGATCCAGTTTTACCAAGGGGAGTGTTTTGGAAGCGAGGGGAGGGTGTTTAATGAGGGTAACTTACTTTAATAATCCTTGGTGTTTACTTTAGTGGGTGTGTCAGTCATTGGTTGGTAGGTTGGTTGGTAGGTTGATAGGTAGGTTGGTTAGGTCGGTAAGTTGGTAGGTAGGTAGGAGGGTTGGTGGTAGGAGGGTAGATAGGTTCGTTGGTAAGTAGGTAGGTTGGTTAGGTCGGTAAGTTGGTAGGTAGGTATGAGGGTTGGTAGGTAGGTTGGTAGGTAGGCAGGTAGGTGGTAGGAGAGTTGATAGGTAGGTTGGTTAGGTCGGTAAGTTTGTAGGTAGGTAGGTTGGTTAGGTAGGTAGGTAGGTAGATTGTGTGTTTTGGAAGTAATTTAAGGGTATTTAATGAGTAGCGCTAACTTATCCATTATGAAAGAGCCTCAAAAAATACAAGGGAAAAACTTGTTCATCGAAAATTGCCGGAAAAAGCGATCTAGTGATATTTTGAGTCAAACTTTACATAGTCTAAGCTAGCCTAACCAACCCTATTCTACCTTTACCTAACCAACCCCATCTTAACTTGACCTAGAGTAGAATGAAATGACCGCCCTTTCAAAACAGTGAAATGTCGTGTGGGAGGAGGCGCCGTTAGCAAGGTCACGTTGTTTAAGTAGCCTGGGTATTGGGTATTAATTATGTAGGAACTTGGAAGTGACAGGTATGGGGTAGGTAGTTAAGGAGGAAAGGTATGAGTGTGTGAGATCATGAGAGATAGAGAAAGGTTGGTAGGTGGGTTGGTTGGTTGGTTGGTTGGTTGGTTGGTTGGTTGGTAGGTATATAGGATGGTAGGTTGGTTGGTAGGTAAGTGAGATGGTAGATTGGTAGGTTGGTTAGTAGCTAGGTTGGTTGCATGTTGTTTAAGTAGCCTGCTGGGTATTGGGTATTAATGTGTAGGAAGTGGCAGGTACGGGATGGGTAGTTAAGGAGGAAAGGTAGGGGTGTGTGAGGTCACGAGAGATAGGGAAAGGAGATGGGTAGGTTGGGTGGTTGGATGGTTGGATGGTAGGTAGGTTAGTTGTTGGTAGGTAGGGTGTTTGGTTGGTTGGATGGTAGGTAGGTTAGTTGTTGGTTGGTAGGGTGGTTGGTTGGTTGGATGGTAGGTAGGTTAGTTGTTGGTAGGTAGGGTGTTTGGTTGGTTGGATGGTAGGTAGGTTAGTTGTTGGTTGGTAGGTTGATTGCATGTTGTTTAAGGAGTCTGGGTATATAATATTCCCAATTCTGATAGGAAGAAGGCTGTGTTTTGCTGAATTGAGTGAGTTTTGTCGTCTCCGAAACCTTTAACGCACTGCTCCTCCTAAATGGCTACCTTCACGACATTGAACACCAAGACCAAAGTTGTTCGCAGAGCCTAAATCTACAAAGTGAACCTGCCGGATTTCTGCTACAGACAGGGGTAGCTCTTGCACAACAAGATTGTCTAAAACAAGATGTAGAGGAATCGGATGTAGCAGATTCATCCGCCATTAACCCTTTCAGTAACGGTGATAGCCTTTTCATTTTATTCTGGCAACTATTAGACAATTTTATTCAGGTTAGGAAGAACGTCTACCCATTAAAAGGTTACAGATAATCTCAATTAATCCTTTTAGATACCCTATATCTTTCCGAAGCTATATCAAATCGTCTAAATGTAGTTGAAATCCAATAAAAAAGACAGACACCGATACTGAAGGGGTTAATTGATATGCAGGGAGTGACGAGTTGGGAGGGGGGAGGAGTATTGAGGAAAGTAATGAGTGTGTGAGGTCACGAGAGATGGGGGAAGGTGATGGTGTGATAGGTAGGCGGGTTGGTTGGTTGGTTGGTTGGTAGGATGGTTGGTTGGTAGAATGGTAGGTTGGTTGGTAGGTAAATAGGAAGATTAGTTGGTAAGTAGATATGTAGGTATAATGATAGGTTGGTTGATAGGTAGGGAGGCATTTAATCCTCTAGATAAGGTATAATTTGTAGATACCTGTGCTCCTCAATTAGATAAACACAAAGGTAAATACATAATGAATAGGGCTTGCAACTAAAGAAGGATCTCAACAGGTACAGGTGTAAGCAGGGATAGGCTTGTACAGGGGAGTTTGGTCATTAGAAAGGGTAAAGTAGTGGATAGCTGAGTAGGTAGGTAGGTATAATGGTAAGTAGGTTGGTAGGAAGGTATAATGGTTAGTAGGTAGGTAAGTAGGTAGGGGGGTAGGTAGATTAGTTAGTAGGTTGGTAGGTAGGTATAATGGTTAGTAGGTAGGGGGGTAGGTAGGTTAGTTAGTAGGTTGGTAGGTAGGTATAATGGTTAGTAGGTAGGTGGGTAGGTAGGTTAGTTAGTAGGTTGGTAGGTAGGTATAATGGTTAGTAGGTAGGTGGGTAGGTAGGTTAGTTAGTAGGTTGGTAGGTAGGTATAATGGTTAGTAGGTATGTAAGTAGGTAGGTGGGTAGGTAGGTTAGTTAGTAGGTTGGTAGGTAGGTATAATGGTTAGTAGGTAGGTGGGTAGGTAGGTTAGTTAGTAGGTTGGTAGGTAGGTATAATGGTTAGTAGGTAGGTGGGTAGGTAGGTTAGTTAGTAGGTTGGTAGGTTGGTATAATGGTTAGTAGGTAGGTGGGTAGGTAGGTTAGTTAGTAGGTTGGTAGGTAGGTATAATGGTTAGTAGGTAGGTGGGTAGGTAGGTTAGTTAGTAGGTTGGTAGGTTGGTATAATGGTTAGTAGGTAGGTTGGGTAGGTAGGTTAGTTAGTAGGTTGGTAGGTAGGTATAATGGTTAGTAGGTAGGTAAGTAGGTAGGTTAGTTAGTAGGTTGGTAGGTAGGTATAATGGTTAGTAGGTAGGTGGGTAGGTAGGTTAGTTAGTAGGTTGGTAGGTAGGTATAATGGTTAGTAGGTAGGTGGGTAGGTAGGTTAGTTAGTAGGTTGGTAGGTTGGTATAATGGTTAGTAGGTAGGTAAGTAGGTAGGTTAGTTAGTAGGTTGGTAGGTAGGTATAATGGTTAGTAGGTAGGTAAGTAGGTAGGTAGGTATATTGGTTAGTAGGTAAGTATGTAGGTAGGTAGTTAGGTTAGTCAGTAGATTAGTAAGTAGAGTAGGTATATATTTAGTCATAGAGTTGGAACATAGACAACATATCTGTAGGTTGGTTGGTGGATATATAGATAGGCTTAGACAGGTGGGTATGCTAATTAGATTAGCAATGAAGTATGAGAGTGAGAGCGAGCGAGAGAAAGAGAGAGTGTTTGTGTGTTCATGTGAAGTGAAATAGACAGGAAAAAGTAAAGAAGAAGAAGAAGTAGAAGAAGAATAAGAAGAAAAAAAAACTCCAGCAACAACAATAACAACTAACAACAACAACACCAGGTGGTTCGGACAAGTATAGGTAAGGTAATTAGAACAGTATAAGGTCTAATAGGTCTGCTGCAGTTTTGTAAGTTCTTTGTATTCCTTTGTATTCCTTTGTAATCTATAGAGGGGAGCCTGGGACAAATTCAACCAGGGGGAACAAGTGATTTAACTGTGTGTGTGTGTGTGCGTGTGTGTGTGTCTGTCTGTGGGTGTGTGTGTGTGTGTGACAAAGAGAGAGAGAGAGTTGTGTGGGTGTGTGTCAAAGAGAGAATGGTGTGTGTATGTGAGAGAGAGAGTGTGTTGTGTGTGCGTGTGAACAAGAGAGAGAGAGTGGTGTGTGTGTGTGTGTGTGTGTGTGAAGGGAAGGAGAAAGGTTGAAATAAGTAGCAGAACGAGAATAAGAAAAATGATGAAGACAAACAAAAAGAAGAAACACAATAAGGCAGACAACAACAACAACAACAATAAAGGTTTAACCCCTTCAGTACCGGGGACGTCCTTTTTTATCATATTCGGGCGACTGTCAGACGATTTTATTCAGCTTAGGAAGGACCTCTAGCCATAATCAGGCTTCACAATCTATCTCAACCAACCCTTTTTAATTTTTTTTTTTTTTTTTAATTTTTTTTTTTAAGAGACAATGAACGGAGGAAGGAAAAACACAGATAAAACAAACAGGTCCATGTGCCTAAAGGCATCCTCCATTCATAAAATGTTTGTAACAACTGGATTTAAACATTTGTAGATTGTAAGTTTGTGGAAAGCAATTCGAGGGAAGTTAATTCCAAAGAGTAGTAGCTCTGGGGATAAATGAATTCTGATAAGCAGAAGTTCTGCATTGTGGAGGAGAAAGTGTAAATTCATGGGCGCTCTCAGCTGCCCTAGTTCTACGGGGAAAGATGTGGAGAGGCGGCACAATTGAAGCAAGTTCCTCGGAACAATTGCTGTGAAAATATCTGTAGAATAATGCAAGGGATGCAACGTTTCTTCGTATGGATAATGTAGGAAGGTCCTGTGTGATTGCAGGGTTATTGATTAATCTAATAGCTTATTTTGAATTTTGTCCAACTGCCTCAATGCAACCACTCCACTTCCACCCCACAGAGGTGAACAGTAATCCATCTGAGAACGCACATGACTTTTATATATCACGGCCAACTGCTCGTCAGTGAAGAATTCTCGAACTCTGTACAGGAGTCCCAGTTTTTTAGAGGCATTCTTAGCAATGCTTCTAACATAATGTGTCCAGCTCAAGTTAGTAGTTAATGTTACACCGAGAATGTCAATACTAGGGGAAGTGGGAAATTTACATCATTACAAAATATATGGGAGTCAGTGAGATTCTGTCGGTTAGAAAATTGAATGTACTTGGTTTTTTGTGCATTAAAGGAAACTAGATTCTTTGTCCCCATCCATTAATTCTAGAAAGGTCCTGGTTCAGAGAAATTGCAGTGTTTATTTTTGAATTTATAAGATCGGGTTGGGTGAAAGAATTGGTAAATGTGAAGGAACTGTGGAGTGTTGAGTCATCTGCGTAGGAATGTATTGGATTATGAGTGGTAGATATGAGATCATTGATATGAATGAGGAACAGAATTGGGGCCAAAACTGATCCCTGGGGAAACACCAGCATTTATTGAGTGAAATTGAGAATAAAGGCCATCTACCATTACAGATTTTTCTGTTATGAAGATAAGAAGAAATTAGTGGAACTAATGATGCAAGGCCGTAGTGTGACATCTTCGACAATAAGGATTGATGCCAGATTCTATCAAATGCCTTTGATATATCCAGTGCTATTGTATGTGTTTCACCATGTTGGTCTGTAGCTTGGTTGATTTGATGCGTAAGAGGCAAAGCATGTCTGCAGTTGATCGACATCGTCTAAAACCATATTGCCTATCACTGATTAATTTATTATTCTCAAGATGCTTAATTATGTGATTATTTAATATAATTTCAAAGACTTTACCAAGAGTGGAAGTTATAGCTATTGGTCTGTAGTTTGATGGATCTGAAGAGGCACCTTTTTTAGGAACTGGATGGATGTTTGCTTCTTTCCAGGGTACTGGGAAGCATGAGGTATGAGTACACAGACGGAAATTTTTTGCCAATACAGGAGCGAGCACCAAGGAGCAATTCTTAAGTACTATTGGAGGAATTTCATCTGGACCAGGAGCCTTATCTACCGAGAGATTCTGCAAAATAGTTTTGACATGTCTGGTGTGGATCTTAAGTGAGGGAATTTCAGGCGAATTAAAATTAAGTACCACAGATCCTTCCTAAGATGCATACTATCGTCAACAAATATAGCACACGTCGCTGGTACTCAAAGGGTTAAACAGATGAGACTGAAACTGCACGTATGTTTGGAGCACTCAGTCTTAAAATGTAATGTATGTATGTATGTATGTATGTATATATCATTTAATATATCATTTTAGTTTTTACAGTGCAGGAGAGGACAGACGGGACGACCTGAGGGGATGACCTGGAACAAAGGGTTTTCCGGAACTGAAGGACCAGACGAGATAAAGTGAAGGGAAAGAGAAAGGTGGAAGGAGGTGCAGAAGAAGATGATGAAGATGAGGAGGAGGAAGAAGAAGAAGAAGAAGACTGATACAGGTGGAAGAGGAGGAGAAGGAGGAAGAGGAGATAGAAAGGGAAAGTGAGGGAAAGATACAAGTAGAGAAAAAGAAGAAGAAGAAGGACAAATATAAGAAACATAGCAGAGAAAGATGGGGGTAGAGAAGAGGAAACAAATATAAATAACAAAATAACAAATAATATGAAGGGTGATAATACAGGTTGGGGTGAAGAGGGGAAAGCAAACAGTATTAGACACATTCTCTCTCTCTCTCTCTCTCTCTCTCTCTCTCTCTCTCTCTCTCTCTCTCTTACACGCACACACAATCCACATGTTTAAGAAAAGGAAGACAAGAATGTGAAAGAGAAGGATGGAAGTAAACAAGAAGAAGAAATATAAGAAACAAAACAAAAGGAAGGAGATTATGGAAGATGTTGTTGATGATGATGATGATGGTAATGATGATGATGATGATGGTAATGATGATGATGATGATTATAATAATGATGATAGTAATGACTGTGATGAGGGTGAAAATGGTGATAGAAATTATGATGGTGATGATGATTATGATGATGATAATGTTAATGATGATGATGATGATAATGGTGATAATAATGGAGATAATAATGATGATGATAGTGATGAAGATGGTAATAATAATAGTGATAATGATGATAATATTAATGGTGAAGGATTTAGAGAGCTAGGTAAGGTAATCAGAAGGTAAATCACACACCACACCTGAAGGGACTGCAGTGACGGGATCATCAGCGAGCCGAAACAAAGGCTGGGTCGGTATCTAAGGCAAGAGAAAGTTAGGGAAAGAGAAAGGTGGAGGTGGAGGAAGAGATGAGGAGGAAAAGGAGGAAGAAGAGCAGGGAGAGAAAGAGGAGGAGGGGGAGAAATGGGAAGAGGGGGAGAAATAGGAGGAGGAGGAATAGGAAAAGAAATGAGAAGGAAAAAGAGGAGGAGGGGAGAAAGAGGATGTGGAAGGAAGGAGAAGGAGGAGGAAGAGAAGAAGAAGGAGGAAGAGGGGCAGAAAGAGGAGGTGGAAGGAAGGAGATGGTGGAAGAGGAGGAGAAGAAGAAGCAAAAGAGGAAGAGAAGAATGAGTAGAAAGAGAAAGGGAAGACAGAGTGATGGCGGAAGATGGAAATGAGGAGGAGGAATAGAACAGAAGAAGAGGAAGGAAAGGAATGGTAACGTGGAAGGAGGAAAGGAAGAGGCGAAGGAGGAGCAAGAGATGGAGGAATACAAAGAAAGACAAGCAACAACAGAGGAGGAGATGAAGAAAGGGAAGAGATGGTTACGTGGAAGAAGGAAAGGAAGAGAAGAAGAAGGAGTAAGAGAGTGAAGAGGAGAGGAAGGAAGGAAAAAGTGAAGATGGGAGTAGGAGAGGAGAGGGAAGAAAAAGAGGAAGGGAAAGCTGGAACTGGGAGGAGCCGAGGTGATGGCACTATCTCTGTTCCAAGTAACTACTCCAAAACTCTTGAACATTAACCTCTATGACTCACAAATAACTACAGTAATCGAGCTAATATTCTACCATTTCGAAAAGGTCATACAGGGAATAGGTGTGAACATGTACAGCCCATTTTCCCCAGCCCTTTTTGAGTTATAGAGGTTATGGTTCACGAGATCTGGACTACCTACTTGGAACAGGGTATAGCAAGCTTAACCCCTTCTGTACCGGCGACGTCTTTTTCATTGTATTCTGGCTACTTTAAGACGATTTCATCCAGCTTAAAAAAAGGGCCTCCAGCAATTAAGAGGCTTCAAACTAACTCCCTCAACCCTTTTTACTACCAAGGTTCCTTCTTAAACTGCGATACAGAAGAGGTTAATGAACTTTCCTATTTTACTAACCCTGGCCAAGAGCCGATACAAGGACCAGTTCCTGAACCTGGGGAAAGCTCACAAGAGACGTAACGAAGCGAAGGGTGATGGTGACGATTACGACGATGGTGATGATGATAGTGACGATGCTAATGATGAAGACGATAGTGGTGCTGACGATACTGATGATAACACTTATAGTAATTATGATGATGATGATGATGCTGGTGAAAATGTTAATGGTGGTGACGATGCAAATGGTGATGATGAGGATAAAAACAATGATGGTAATAAAAGAGAGAGATTAAAGAAGAACGTGACCTAGGACTTACATGTGTAATAAATGATTTAGGCTGTGTGGGGTGGAGAAGGGAATGACGAGCTGGAATGGCGGATGGAAGGAAGGTGTGTAAAGTGATGGTGTGTGTGTGTGTGTGTGTGTGTGAATAAGGATAATTCGTGTGTGCTAGGTGTGTGTGTGTGTGTAGGATGTGTATGTGTGGGGGGGGGAGACCATGAATATACAATATGGTATATGTTTAGAGTGTGTGTGTCTATGATGTATGTGTCTAGGGTGTGTGGGAAGAGACCGTGAATAATGTAGTATGGTATATATTTTAAGTGTGTACGTGTGTGTGTGTGTGTGTGTGTGTGTGAAGGGAATGAGGAGCTGAGCCAGTGAATGAAAGGAAGGTGGGGGGGGGGGGGGGGGGTGCAAGGAAAGAAGAGGAAAAGGTATGGGAAAGGGGGAAAGGGGGGGGGGGGAGGGGGAGGGGGTACGTGAAAGAAAGGAAGGAGGGGTGGGGGTGCAGCAATTAAGAACGAGAGAGGAGAAAGTATAGGAAAGGTGCAATTGAAGGGGGAGGGAGGGGTTGCCGGGGGGGGGGGGGGGGGGGGGGGGGGGGGGGGGGGGGGGGGGGGGGCATAGGGGGCGAGATAGGTTGGAGGAGAAAGGGTAAAAGGGAAGAGGGGGATGGGGAGCATTGGAAAGGGAGGGGTAACCAAGTCTGGAGAAAGGAGGAAGGGTCGGCCGATATTATGGTTTATCTCTACCTTTTTGTAAGGTGACCTGGAAACTTTTATTGGGGCTAGGAAAAAGTAAAATGTAGATACGAGGTGCCGTTGTAAAGGCTTATCCCTCAATACCTTCATCTGACCTGACCTGACTTTCAGATTTTATTTTATCGTATCGTATTCTTATGTATTTACTTATATATATATATATATATATATATATATATATATATATATATACAGTATATATATATATATATATATATATATATATATATATATATATATATATATATATATATAAGTTGTCTTCACTCTATAGAAGCACCAACTCCAGGTACTAGGCCACAGACGTGCTAATATAACAATACTGAACTAAAATGTTTAAAGTTGACAGGGTGTGGTTATATAGAGTGACTGGCACCTCCAATATTATCCCTCTCTCTCTTTAACTCTAACTCACACACTCTCTCTCTCTCTCTCTTCATCAACACCTCCAGCACTCTTACTCCACCACAACCACCAGCACTCCACCACTACCCTTTACCCTACCTACACCAATACCACCACCATTATCCTTACTTCACCACCACCAACACTCTTCACCACCACCATCACTACCCCACACTCCACCACCACCACTACACCTCACTCCACCACCACTACCAACACGATCCACCAACACCACTACCCTCACACCCCCAACAACACTCTTCACCATTACCATCACCACCACTACCTTCACTCCACCTCCACCACTACTGCCACTTCTACTCACTCCACCACCACTCTTCAACACCATCTCTCTCACACACCACCAGCACAACTACCCTCTCACTCCACCACCACCACTCGACTCTGCACCCTGGGATCGCCTCATTAAAACCCTCCCTCCACCGTGTTAACCCTAGCTGGAACACCTTACAGATGACTGGCAAAGTTCTGTGTATCATAAATTACTACTTTATCGTGAGGTTTAGTCACGTTTCTGCTGGTAACCCTATCTAACCAGGGGTGGTCTTTTTGGAGACCCTTTGTTCTGACCCATTAGCCTTGTTTGACAATTTTATAACACTTCACCTTATTAGTTAGCTGGTTGGAAGACATATCACCCAATTGTTTATGGTCGAACGATAGCGAGGCTGCAATCTACGAGAAACCAGCGTTCGGCCGAGGTATATTTCTACAGAAAAATGTACATACTTAGTTTGAAGGGAGGCCTGGGAGGCGTTTCTTAGCTTGAAGAGGGTCTGGGGGAAGCACCATTTTAAATCTAGGGAGAAAACTAAAACTAAATTGCTCGAAAACGACAAAAACATTGTCAACCAGCAATAATAATGACATCAAAAATAATAATACCAACACTAACCCCCCAAAACGTAGGATGAACAAGTGTTATGGTGACTAGCTGAGATCACTGTGGCAAGAACTTAGCTTGAAGGGGGTCTAGGTGGGTAGTATTTAGTTTGAAGGGGGTCTGGGAAGGCGTTTTTGTTAGCCTAGGGGACAAGCTAAAACACATTGCTCCAAAATGGCAAGAACAAGCAAAATCCTTAATACTAATTAAACCGAATATCATAATATCCCTCAAGACGTCGGGTCAGATAGTGTTAAAAGCCTATTAATTGCGATAAACCTATTTGACTACAAGGATAGACAAGTATATCAATAATCTATGACAGATCACTATTTTCATACCTAACTTGATTTCATATACAATATTTTATGTCTTTGATTTTTTACAGTGTATAGAATCATATTTGATTCAGGAGATTTAATACTGGTGCAGGTAGTGATCCAATGAACGCTACTACAGAGTTGCTTTCGACAAAACATAATTAGTATTATTGTTATTATTATTATTCCTTATATAATTCTTAATTATTATTATTATTATTATTATTATTATTATTATTATATTTAAACGGTGTTTGTCTAACCATTTCGTCAGTTTTTTAGTCTACATTATTCTTGTTCACTCAGACCAACAATTTCCCAACACCAACTTAGCATACTCCTGCGGTGACATTATCCATATACCTTCCAATATACCCCAGCCTCTCCCTATTTGATCTATACTGTAAGTGAAAGTATAAGGTGCAGGTCTATTGAGGACTTTTACACATAGTTAGTTATTTTCAGATTGGGTTCAACAGGGTATAATTTGACGTTCTTTTTGTTATTTTTATTGTGATTATTATTATTATTATATAACTAAATGTAATACCTCTACTCGAAGTTTTTACCAAAAATATGAAAAATAAAATTAAACCATAGGCTAATAAAAATATATACAAAACAAAACATATATACAAAAATAAGACTATAACTGCTTGATATTATCTTTTATATTTTCAGTCTTAGCCTATATGACTTATTGTCTGCTATAAGTAAAAGGTATATATTCAACATGTTTATATTAGAATAGTGTGGAATTCGTAAAGTCACTCAGTCGAAGCTAATGGGCCTGTGAGGAATTAATTTTCAATGTTCTATTTATTTATATTTAAATGAACATATTGCGATATATTTATTATTGCATATTTATTCTTCGTTTTACAGTAAATGATAATGTTCTCTTCAGTCACTGTGTGTATAATGATTATTTTTCCTCAGAATTACAAAATAATCTAATCTAGTAATTTAACTCTCAATACAAAATACCTCCCACTGAAATTAATGAAAGCATGTGATCCTCCCGGGATTCGAAAGATTAGCGATACTCGCTCTACAATATTTGAAGACCAAGAAAATTGTGAATAAGTTATAAAAGGTAATATTCTAGCATAAACGTATTTAGTATAAAAAGCAGGAAATGTACAATATTAATTTATTTATTTCATTCCTAGCATAATGTTATTCCTGCATCCACTCCATATCATGCATCTCAAGAGCAGTTTTGTGGATCTATCAACGAACCCAACTGAATCGAAAGCCTCTAAAATTAATGAAACACAAAATATCTATCGTTGATGCCTTTAACTAGGCCATTTCTGTTCAACTGACGGTAAATTGCTAAGTTCACATCAAGATTTCTTAGTTATTTTGAAGATTTTGTAATGAAAAATGGTGCTAATTATATAAACTTGATGTTAATATGATGCAGAGATATAGTAGTTTCATATCATTCCATTAACAATCGAGAAATTAGCTGCTAAGGGATTAAATTTACCATCAGCTCAGAAGAAACAGAGTATAGTGTAATCAAGCAAATATTTCTACCATTTGGGAAGGGTTAGTCAGGGACGAGGTGTGGAAATTAACAGCCCCTTTGCGCTAGCCCCTTTTGAGTTACAGAGGTTCGGGGTTTCGATGTCTGGCCTACCTATGATGAATGGAGTATAGTTACCTTCTCGGAGGTAAATTTCGAGAGCAAGATTTGAAGAATTAACTGACGTGGTCCAATTCTAGTTCGATCACTCCCAATCCTGGAGCCAATATTGACCCGTGTACCCCAGTCTGATGATGCCAAAAATACCCTCAGAGTGGTTAGTATTTACACTTACCCTCTCTCGCCATTACTAGGCACTTTGTTACCTCTCACTTAGTGTTAACAAAGACTATATAATCCATGGGTGGCCTTTACACTTACCCTCACCATTACCAAGCACTTTGTTACCTCTCACTTACCGCTGCCCAGGACTTGTTACTGGAGAACCCTCATTGAGGAGCACACACACACACACACACACACACACACACACACACACACACACACACACACACACACACACACACACACACACACACACACATAAAAGACTGAGTCACACGAGCACTGTTTACCTACAGCGGAATACCAAATGACTACAGGTAGCACCAACGAACTTGACATTAATCTTGACCCCATAACTTCTTATAACTCGAAATGAATGAAAGCAATCGGGTTGACGTTTCTATCATTTGGGAAGAGTCTACCAGGAAATAGGTGTGAATATTTACAGCCAGTTTGCTCTAGGCCCTTTTAAGTTATGAGAAGTTAAGGGGTCACAATTATTGTCAAGTTCGTTGGAGCTACCTGTAGTAATTTAGGACCACAGACACCTGGGGAGACATTCGTTTTCAATTACTAATATATGTATAATATAATATATACCGTATATATATATATATATATATATATATATATATATATATATATATATATATATATGTGTTTCTAGTCTCTCAGTGGGGATCGAACCATCGACCATCAGAACGATAGCCGACGCTTAATCAATTACACCACGGCAGTTTAAGACTTCCGTGGTGTAATTTATTAAGCGTCGGCTATCGTTCTGATGGTCGATGGTTCGATCCCCACTGAGAGACTAGAAACATTTAGTGGCTCACGTGTATTTGTGATATATTCTCTCTATATATATACTGTATATACTGTATATATACTGTATATGACAAATCAAATTAATTACCAGTTATTTCCTTCCCCACGATGTCATAACGTCCTCATCATACGGAAACTAAACTATCATATCAAAATATCGTTTAACCCCATTTGTTTGGTGATGATAAGACGCTGCATCCCATTCAGGTGTCGTTCTTTTCTGGGTAAGCGATAGAAGCCTTTAACATGGAAGACATCTTCTAACTGCAGGGGCGAACGTCTTATAATCTCAAAACTAATGGTGCTAAGCATGAGGTAGAAGGAAGGGTCCATAAAACCCCTAAAGCCTTCCCTTCATGGGGGGGATGGCTGTTTCTTTCTGGACCCCCTTCTCCCTCATGTTTAGCCCCATTATTTTTCATATTTTAAGACGTTTGGCTCATTAGTTTGGCGATTTTAAGCCTTTTCACCCCATTCCTTTGTCAATATTAGGACGTCTCGTGCTATTTCGGTGTTGATTTTTTTCCTGGCGAGCGATAGCTAGCCTGTAATTTTCGGAGGAATCGACATTCGGCCAGGACATTTTGATGAACAAATTTATCTCGAAGGGGGGGGGGGGGGGGTCTAGGGGGTGTTATTATAATCTTGATGGAGGTCTAAGGAGGAAACTAAAAAATAAATATGTAAATAAATAAATAGATACAAAAAATAGACTCATACCCCCTTAATTGCCAGGGGGGTGGGAGTGTCTCGTCTCCCAAACCCTCAAACACCATCCGGCTGCCCCCCCCCCTTCAAGGTCACAACAACAGCAAGGTCACCAAGGTCAACAAGCTTACTAATATCTCAAGGTTGGTCGTTAATTTACACCCACATACACACCTACGTACACTCACCCACACGTACATACAAGCACACACATATATAATTATACTGTATGTATATATATATATATATATATATATATATATATATATATATATGTATACATACACACACACATATACACTCACCCACACATACATACACACACGCATACACTCACCCACACATTCCCACACATACAATCACCCACATATAAATACATACACACAAATACACTCACACACATATGCATACACACACACATACACTCACCCACACATACATACACTCACCCATACATACAAACACACGCACACACACGCATACACTCAAACACATATTATACAGTACATACATACATAAACATACACATACAGTACATACATACAAACATATCCACAAACCTATTACATAATATATAAATAGTTAACTATCTGGTAAGCAATATAAGTTAATATAAGTTAGAATTAAGCTGTACACTGTAAGTTCAAGCTGTGAGCCTTACACGCTGTAATGTTGCATCTCTTTCACTCTTCTACCGCTTTTACAATAATCATTGTTATTCAGAGATTCTCAGTGTGTGCCTCCTCCCTTATGGAGAGTGGTATGCACCCGTCTTTCAACATATTCCCACCTGTATTCAGTCCAACTCTCAAACCCAAGATTGATCCGATTTACACAGCCTTTCTTCTACTCAGCAAGCAAGCTTTGGAACTCTCTCCCTCAATCTGTCTTTCCCTCATCATATGAATTAAACTGCTTCAAGCTCCGTGAGTACAGACCTTTTGACTCTAACATACCTTGAATTTGCCTCTCTCATTTATTTCAACTTTGGGGGAGACACTTGTTACAGGCAGCTTTGCCTTTTGTCTCCTACATTCACATAGGAAAAAATAAATTCAAATTCAGCCTACGGCTGCAATTACTAAAAATCGCATGTTATTATATATCTTATTATTACACACACACACACATACACATAATATATATATATATATATATATATATATATATATATATACACACTATATATATATATATATATATAATTATATATATTATATATTATACTATATATTTATATATATATATATATATATTATATATATATATTATATATATAGAGAGAGATATATATATATACTGTATATATATATATTATATATATAATATATATATATATATATATATATATAATATATATATTATAGATATATATATATATATATATATTATATATACTATATAGATATATATATATATATATATATATATATATATATATATATATATACTGTATATACTGTATATATATATATATCTATATATATATATATATATATATATACATATATATATATATATATATATATATCTATATAGATCTATATATATATATATATATATACAGTATATAATGCTGCATGTAGATGGATATACATACATAGATATATAAGAGTACATATTATATAGGAGTAAATGAATAGAAAATCGCATTTTAAGTGTTTACATAACATTATGCTTATGGAACCCATTAACTCAAAGGAGTTCCGTCTCTCACACAAACCCATCAATTATTATACAAGTAAAAAGTTGTTCATTGGATTGTTACAAGAGGGAAGGTCATGGGTATAGCCTTGGGGGAAAAAAAAAAAAAAAAAAAAAACTTTGAAATTCCTAGGATTCACCTTTGTCCTTGAAGATGAAGCCGGAAAAACAGAACAATAATATGCCAATGATAGATTATTATGATTGTGACGATGATGATGATGCTGTTTTTGGTCATTATTAAGTAACACCCTGTTCTTAACATTAATCATCAATTACAAACCCCAATGCACTTGAATAAACTAAAGAAAGCATAATGGTCCTCCAGAGATTCGAACTCGGGGCACCACACCCAGAACATAAGCATCTAAACCATTACACCACCAACACAGTTAAAGGTTGAGTACACGATCACGATTAATATCCATTTTCGAATTTTGGATATCAATCTAATCATGTACTCGACCCAACTGCATTATGGAAAGCGTAATGTTTTAGTGAGAGGAAAGAACATTCAGTACCGGTGACGTACTTTTAACTTTATTCTGGCTACTATTAGACGATAGTAGACAGCATAAAAAGGACCTCCGGCAATTAATAGGTTTCCAAATATCTCACTTCACACTTTTTACTACCACAGCTCCTTCTTAAGCAGCTCAAAGTCGTCTAAATATGGCTAGAATGTGATTAGAAAGACGTCGCCGGTACAGTAAAGGATAATTATGTGGTTGAGATAATATAATTGAAAATATATAGAAGACATCTATCTATCTATCTATCTAGTTATCTATCTATATACTCAGGCCCAATCCCCACTTTTCCTATTTTTTTATTTTTTTATTTTTTTGGGGGCTGACTCAAGACAGAGCCAGAATAGGGACAACACAAAACACACCAGAAAACAATGAACACACAAAAACACAATACAAATTCTCACACATCTAGAAGAAATAATACTAATAAATTGAAGGACCCATCCCTTTCCCATTTTAAGACCTTTCGCCCCCATTTCTTTGTCAATATTATGACTTTTCGTGTCATTTAGGTGTCGATTTTTGTTCCTAACGAGCGACGGCGAGCCTGTAATTTAAGAGCAACCGGCCTTCGGTCAGGACACAAACAACACTTGTACAGTTGAACGCATAAGTTCTGTTCCTCTCCGCGATCTTATACATAAAAATAAAATGCTCATGATTGAATTACGAGCTAGTGTAGTTTCATATACAGTGGTTAAGGGAGCCCACCTCGCTGTTTTTTTCTTTCTTTCCCTCTCTCTTTGGCTTATATCCATTCGGCCCCATTCAGCCTACTGTTTTAAGACGTTTATCCCCATCCAGGTGTCAATATTTTTCTGGTGAGCGGTAGCGATCCAGCATATATATTTTTTTGTTTTGACAGTAAGCTAAATTTGTAAATTTTTCGATAGAAAAATATCTCCGGCGAAGCCGAATTTCTCTCGCTATCGCTCGCCAGAAAGAATTCGACACCTGAATGGGGAAAAACGTCTTAAAACAGTTGGCTGAATGGGGCCGAATGGATACAAGCCAGGGAAAGAAAAATGGAGAGAAAGATAACAAAAAAAGCCGGCAACTCCCCTTAACTCATCTGATAAGTCAACGGATAATTAAAAGAAATCACACTCGCAATTCATACATACTATTTTACTTTCCCACGTATGATCACACCGAGGAACAGAACTTATGTGGCCAACTGTACATTAATTCACAAGTTATATTAACCCTCTCCTACATATGACGCGATGTTGAGCCTATTAGGGATACTTTAAAGCCTTTTTTACCGACAGGGGTATTTAGAAACCTTTAGTTTAGTTACTTCAACCTCTGCAGTTGTCTTTGAATTAGCTGTGGGCAGAAAACTAATTTTGGAGAGGTAATTATAAGAGTGAGAGAACTCTATTTCGTATTGCTAATCTGGCAACCTCTGCGTCATATGAGTCTGAAAGGGTTAATGTCACAACAGGTTTCTTTTGTACCCAGCTCTCAGTATGTTGTAAAATATGTATATTCAGTATTCCTGGTAGTATCTATATGTGTAAGTCTCACTCTTACTATCACTATCACTCACTTTCTCTCTCTCCAGACACATATACAGTATATATATACTATATATATACAAAACAATATACATACTGTATATATATATATATATATATATACAGTATGTATATTGTTTTGTATATATATAGTATATATATACTGTATATGTGTCTGGAGAGAGAGAAAGTGAGTGATAGTGATAGTAAGAGTGAGACTTACACATATAGATACTACCAGGAATACTGTATATACATATTTTACAACATACTGAGAGCTGGTACAAAAGAAACCTGTTGTGACATTAATATAACTTGTGAATTAATGTACAGTTGGCCACATAAGTTCTGTTCCTCGGTGTGATCATACGTGGGAAAGTAAAATAGTATGAATTATCAGATGATTTAACCACTGCATATGAAACTACACTCGTAATTCAATCATGGGTATTATATTGATATGTACGAGATCGCGGAGAGGAACACAACTTACAGTATGTGGTCAACTGTACGAAAGTTTTTATATATATGTACCGGGTATATATATATATATTCATGGTCACGGAACAAGTACCAATATAACTATACCCGGTACACACACACGTACACACACACACACACGTACACAAACACACACACACACACACACACACATACCCTCTACCCAGTAAAGCTATCATTAACAGATCGTCTCCCCACTTGTTCCCCTCACTACCCCACGATACCAAGGTCCCCCCCCCCCCCATCCGCCACCCTTCGGTAACCCATTATTTTGTTGCTGGGCTAGAAAAGAAAAAAAACGTGAATCTTCTGGTAATCGATCCTCTTTGTTAAGTGTTTTGGGCAGTTGTGAAGTTATCTATCTATCTATCTATTGCCTGACGCCGTGATCCCCGAAGGGGTGGCCACGAACGAACCGCCCCCATGCACCTCTGTCCCCGGTCAGTCGACGCCCCTCCCCCTAACCAGCACCGCCTTCGTTCATATACTTCCTCAATTGTGAAGTTATGAGTCCTGCTATACCACATTATAAGCATTGATTTCATGGTGTATCTACATAAATATAATAGGAAGGAAAATAAGAACGAGGTGCTTTCACAAACAGATCGAGCCATCTTAATTGGCGGCCTGACGTTTTGAAATATAACTTTCATACCATTTTCAGATTACTTTGTTCGTGTCGTGAAACTTCTGAAACAAGCCCATATTTGAGATTTTAAGTATAATAATATTCACGAACATACCGGGCAGATATATTTCGCAGGGGTACAAGGATTAATAACGTGGGTATGAACTCGATACCCAGGACAAATATTTCACTAGTTTCCTATTTATTGTTGTGACATTGAAAGGTATATTACGTTCATATCCGGGGCAATGTGTATAATACGTATCATTATTGACGAATTTTTATTTAGATAAATGCTAAACATTGGAGTAATGATAATAAAATCAATAGTAAATAGAACAATTATAGAAAGTGTTATATATTCATATATATACTGTATAATATCAAGTACCGGTATATCAAATAAATAATAATAATAATAATAATAATAATACAAATAATAAAAATTATAATAATGATAATAATAATAATTATAATAATAATAATAATAATAATAATAATAATAATCGCCTTATATTCTAGGGTAATTATTCTTTCTTAGAGTGACTTTTAGCCTCTAGAACCTGCTGTATCATGATGGGCGTAGAGGAATGGGCGGTTTAGTCAGTGATGATAAATTCCTAGGCCTTATATGCTCGTACAGATTAAGGGGAGATTTCCACCTGGAGGATTTTTTTCTGAACCTCTTTCTCCCTCATGTTTAGCCCCATTGCTTGTGAGATTTAAAGATGCTTGCCCCATTAGTTTGGCGATTTTAAGAACCCTCGCCCCATTTCTGTCAATTTTAAGATCATTCGTGCCATTTAGGTGTCGATTTTTTCTTGGCGAGCGATAATGAGCCTGTGATTTAAGGGAAACCGGCCTTCGGCCGGGAAATTTTTCTACCGAAAAATGTACACATTTATCTTGAAAGGGGGTCAAGGGGGAGTAATTTTAAGCTTGATGGAAGTGTAGGAAATCGACTAAAGACCTCCCCTTAAACTATAATCATTGGTTGCTAAAATAATAAGTGTCTTACTTTCTCTATGTATAAATCGACTAAAGACCTCCCCTTAAACTATAATCATTGGTTGCTAAAATAATAAGTGTCTTACTTTCTCTATGTATAAATATCTCCAGTTAAAAATACTAGGATATAATATATATATATATAGAGAGAGAGAGAGAGAGAGAGAGAGAGAGATAATTTTTTCTAGATTCTGATGACGACTTATAGCTGGCAAGTGTAAACGTTGAAAATAATACAAGATGTTCGTGTTTACCCTGGTCCTCCTCAATCTCCTATAATTATTGGGATTCACTTCTATAAGATTTAAGAACATAAGAAAATGGGAGTCTGCAGAGAAAAAAACCACACAGACACACACACACACAACATATTATAAGGGTTGAAAGTGATGATTCGCCTTTCTTTTGTCTTCTTGTTTGTTGTGAAATCATATTACGTCTTTATCCAAGAACCTCGTTTGGCTGTATTTACCAAAACAAAATATGCTTTATTTACTGCACAGGAAATTACAGTCATAAATCAATCTCAATTTACCCATTCAGTAACGGTGACATCCTTTTCATGATAATGTGGCAACTAGTGGACGATTTTATTCAGCCTAAGTAGAACGTCTAACCATTTTTGTATTCGAGTTTTGTATCAAACAAATTTTTTGAATGGAATTGAATTTGAATTGAATTGAATTAATAGGCTATAGACTACTTCAGCCTAAGAATAACGTCTACTTTATTACCAGGCTACAGACTATCTGGATGTATCTTTTAGCTACCGTATACCCTTCATACGCTTCATAATATAATCTACATGTACTTGAAATCAAATAACAAAACACATCACTGGTTCTGTAGGGGCTAAGGGGAGATTTTCACTTAAAGGTATCTTTTCTGGACCCCCTTCTCCCTCATGTTTAGCCCCATTAGTTTTAATATTTTAAGACGTTCGCCCCATTAGTTTGGCAATTTTAAGACCCTTCGCCCCATTTCTGGCAATTTTAAGACCTTTCGTGCCACTTAGGTGTCGATTTTTTCCCGGGCGAGCTATAACGAGCCTGTAATTTAGGAGGAACCGGCTTCGGCCGGGACAATTTAAAAATAAATATATACATTTGTCTCGAATGGGAGTCTTGTTTTTTTTTTTTTTTTTTTTTTTTAAGCTTAATGGAGGTCTAGGGAGTAAACTAAACGCCTCCCCTTAACATACTTGCATAATGTACAGCAGTGTAATTATTGTCCCCATACTTTCCCTCCCTACCTTCCTGTCGCCGCACCCCCCCCCCCCCCCACCCCCCCCACCCCCCCACACACACACACACTTAGGCTATAGGGTCGTCAACGGTGTGGGAAGCTCTACCAATCACCTAACTATGGCGACCATTTCATATCACTTATACAAAAAGTATATATATATAGTGATAAGTTAAATGGGTAAACTTTTAGGTAGATTATCAGGGAAGTACGTTAATTATGTTTGTTGTGAAATTAACCCCTTCTGTACAGGGGACGTCCTTTTCATTATATTTTGGCAACTATTAGACGATTGTATTCAGCTTAGGAAGGACCTCTAGCAATATTAAGGCTTCAGACTATCTCAACCAACCTTAGGAAAGACCTCTAGCAATATTAAGGCTTCAGACTATCTCAACCAACCTTAGGAAGTACCTCTAGCAATATTAAGGCTTCAGACTATCTCAACCAACCTTAGGAAAGACCTCTAGCAATATTAAGGCTTCAGACTATCTCAACCAACCTTAGGAAAGACCTCTAGCAATATTAAGGCTTCAGACTATCTCAACCAACCTTAGGAAAGACCTCTAGCAATATTAAGGCTTCAGACTATCTCAACCAACCTTAGGAAAGACCTCTAGCAATAGTAAGGCTTCAAACTATCTCAACCAACCTTAGGAAAGACCTCTAGCAATATTAAGGCTTCAGACTATCTCAACCAACCTTAGGAAAGACCTCTAGCAATAGTAAGGCTTCAGACTATCTCAACCAACCTTAGGAAAGACCTCTAGCAATATTAAGGCTTCAGACTATCTCAACCAACCTTAGGAAAGACCTCTAGCAATATTAAGGCTTCAGACTATCTCAACCAACCTTAGGAAAGACCTCTAGCAATATTAAGGCTTCAGACTATCTCAACCAACCTTAGGAAAGACCTCTAGCAATATTAAGGCTTCAGACTATCTCAACCAACCTTAGGAAAGACCTCTAGCAATATTAAGGCTTCAGACTATCTCAACCAACCTTAGGAAAGACCTCTAGCAATATTAAGGCTTCAGACTATCTCAACCAACCTTAGGAAAGACCTCTAGCAATATTAAGGCTTCAGACTATCTCAACCAACCTTAGGAAAGACCTCTAGCAATATTAAGGCTTCAGACTATCTCAACCAACCCTTTGAACTACCGCAGATATTCCCTAAGCTGCATAATATCGTCTAAATATAGCTAGAATAAGAGATAACACACGTCGCTGGTACTCAAAGGGTTAAAGAGAAATATAATCTGGTAGTATGTTTCAGTTTTCAAGGGGGGATGGTTCACTTTTTGGTCGATTATTGAATGTATATATAATTTTTCTAGTCACCTCCCTAGACCTCCATCAAACTTTAAAAAAAAAACACACACACACACACACACAAACACATCCATTAGATCCCCCTTCTAGATTAATTTGTAAATTTTTCGGTACTTCCAAATTACAGGCTCACTATCGTTCGCCAGGAAAGAAATCGACACTTAAGGGGAGGTTTTTAGTTGATTCCCTAGACTTCCATTAAGCTTAAAATTACTCCCCCTAGACCCCCTTTCAAGATAAATTTGTACATTTTTCGGTAGAAAAATGTCCCGGTTTAAAGCCGGTTTCTCTTATATTACAGGCTCGCTATCGCTCGCCAGGATAAAATCGACACCTACATGGCACGAAAGGTCTTAAAATTGACAGAAATGGGTCGAAAGTTCTTAAAATCGTCAAAATAATGGGGCGATCGTCTTAAAATTATAAAATCAATGGGGCTAAACATGAGGGAGAAAGGAGTCAAGAAAAAAATCTCTCAAGTGGATATCTCCCCTTAAATAAAACGAAAGGTCCTAATATTGACAAAGAAATGAAGCGGAAGGTCTTAACATCGACAAACTAACGGGGCAAACATCTAAAAAAAAAAAAACGAATGGGGCTAAACACGAGGAAGAAGGGGATCAAGAAACACGACCCCTCTCCTCTTAACCCCTTCTGTATCGAACACGTCTCTTTAATTGTATTCTTGCTATTATTTCACGATGTTAGTCATTTTAAAGAGGGCCTTCCGCAACTAACAGTCTTCGAACTATCTCACTTATTCCTTTGTACTACCATAGATCCTTCTTAAGGGGAGATGGTTAACTTTTTGAACGATTTTTGCATGTATTCATTATTGTTCTAGTTTCCTCCCTAAACCTCCATCATATTTAAAAAAAAAAAAACATCCATTAGATCCCCCTTCTAGATTAATTTGTAAATTTTTCTGTAGAAAAATGTCATGATCGAAGGCCGGTTCTTCCAACATTACAGGCTCACTATCGTTCGCCAGGGAAAAAATCGACACCTAAATAGCACGAAAGGTCTAAATATTGACGAAGAAATGGGGTGAAAGGTCTTAAAATAGATTAACTAATGTGGCAAACATCTTAACATCTGAAAACTAATGGAGCTAAACATGAGGGAGAAAGTGGTCCAGAAAACCGGCCCATCCCCCCTTAAACTACACAAAAGCGTCTAAATAAAATAGAGTAACATTTAACCCTGTCACGCTCATATGACGCAGAGGTTGCCAGATTAGCAATAAGAAATAGTGTTCTCTCACTCTTATAATTGCCTCTCCAAAATTTGTTTTCTGCCCACAGCTAACTCAAAGACAACTGCAGAGGTTGAAGTAACTAAACTAAAGGTTTCTAAATACCCCTGATGGTAACAAAGGCTTTAAAGTATCCCTAATAGGCTCAAAATCGCGTCATATGTCGGGGAGGGTTAAAAGACGTCGCCGGTAAAGAAGGGGTTAAGGTTTGCAGAAGCTGGCAACACTGTTCAACTGGCGGTAAATTGCAAAGTTCCCATCAAGATTTCTCAGTTTTGTTTAAGAGTGTGTAGTGATATATGGTGCTAATTATATAAACTTGGTCTTAATATGATACAGAGCCATAGTAGTTCCATGTTTGTTCCATTAAGTATCGATAAATTAGCTGCAAAGGGACTCAATTTACCGTCAGCTGAAATGAAACCGAGTATAGTTTTGAAGGTTTGCAGATGCTGGCAACACTGTGTCCCGAACCCTCCCTCCGGCTTCTGTGACCCTGACGTGAAAGTGATGGCAATATATAAATCCCAGGGTAGGCTAGGAGATACAACCACTCTCTCCCCACCTTCCTTCCCGCGCCCTTCCATCCCAGCGCTGCTCCTCCTACTACACCATGGCGGCCAAACAGGTGAGGCGGGACAGACGTGCGCGCCAAAAAAAAAAACAAGTGATAGCGGCGAGAAAATGGCACGAAAGTTGGAAGTGTTGTTTCTAGTGCAGTGCGATCCATTTTCGAAGTGCGAGATCTATTATTGCAAAGATTCTCCCCCCGACATATTGGACATTACTTCAAATTATCTCAATTTTGATTGTTTCTCAGTTTACTTTGCTATATACTGCAATGATTTTAAAACGATTCATTTCACTAAATAAATGCAATAATTTCACTAGATAAGTGCAATACATCCGTTAACATATTGGTTTAAAAAAAAATATTGCAATATCCTAATATTAAACTTCCTGCAATATTGCCCTTAATTCACGAATATTTCACATGGAGCCAACTTTCGCAACACCACAATAAAACGTGCAAAACCGTGACGAACGGGACAGAAAACGCCACCACATTTACACGAATTTCGAGGCGCAAGGCAAAAAAAAAATCCTGCGAGTCACAAAAGCCAACACGGGCGGCGGTGAGGGGCGAGGGGGGGGGGAGACCTAGCCCCCCCCCCCCCCACCCCCCCCCCCCCCCCCCCCCCCCCCCCCCGTCCCTGGTAGAGAGTAAAAGTGGAAGGGCATGACTCGGCAGGTTATGGGAAAGTATAGAAGAAGAAGAAGAAAGGGTGAAGGGGTCCGGACATCCTCCCTCCCTCCTTCTTACCACAGGCATTAGCGCTTATTCGCGGGTCATATATTCTTTTCAACCTTAAGAATGTATTCGTTTGATGACTTGGGTTGAATATTCGAAGCCTGGATATACATACAGTATATATATATATAACGAGAGAAAAATAATCACAAATACACGTGATTAATAAATTTCTTGTACTCGCTTGGAAAATGAAACATCGAGCTGCAAGCTTTCGTCTGTATTCCAAGACATCTTCCGGAAGATGTCTTGGAATACAGTCGAATCATTTTCCCATCGAGTACGTGTACAAGAAATATATATATATATATATATATATACCCGGTATATATATATATATATATATATATATATATATATATACTTTAGGTTGAGCAAGAATTTATGGCCCTGGCAATAAAGTCTTAATGAATGTTGTATACGAGTTAAGTTAATGCTGTTAAATTAATGGACAATGATAGTACAATAAAATCCTTATGATATATACACAAACGCTTGAGTCGGAGAATTACTAACATAGTACGTACCGGGTATTATACTTATTAAATACTTTACATTCTCATTTTTCATGTGAGTCTTGCTAATATGATTGCATTCCAAATAGCAAATCAGAAAATTGTTCATTGCAAATATTTTGTCTTCGTTAATTATCATCGGTAAATACGTATAGATAAATAGATAGATAGACAGATAGATAGATATAGATATTTTATTGACCACTGCTTACAATACTACCCTCAAATATAAAAATTGTATACTACAACACAACGATATCAAACATTATTATTGTTATTATAAATAAAAATAGTCCACAAAATTTGCAAAATATTAACACTGGTGCGATTTAAAACAAAAATATAATGTACACAGTTTGAGAATATCATGGAGTATTTCGCACATTAAATATACAGACAAATAATTAACTCTGATCTACTTATTATTATTTATTATATTTCTTGTTCACCTGCCGTAAAGCATAGCATATTAACAACTGATTTCTCGAATTTAGTGGACAAATGTGACACTAACAACAGCATCATAGTAATGCTACGTGCCCAACATCGGAAGAATAATGACAACAGATCGTTGCTTCACTTAAGGGGGTAGTGGCTATATTTTGTTGTCTGTGTATTTATATATCTATCTATTTTTTAGTTTCCTCGCTTCACTTCCATCAAGCTTAAAAAAATCTAAATCGTGTAAATCAATACAATCAAAATATATTAGTGAGTAAAAAATAAATGTAGGCAATCACATCTATAAATCAATATAATCACAATATATTAAGGAGCAAAAATCGGTAAATAAATGAATAAAATAAAAACACTCGAGCTTTCTAGCCAACAAAAATATTTCTGTGTACATCATTGACTAAACATCATAGGTCACCATTAAAAACGTGATTGTCATACATATTGGCGAAGTGTATACAACTTGAGAAATGTTTTATAAACACACACACATTCACCGAAATAATATAGTAAAAACACATACACACACTTATATAGTAAAAGAAAAAGAAAAACATGAAATAGTAAACACACACACGCACACGTTACACTCAAATCGTAAACACACACACACACCCTGAAATCTTAAACACACACACACACAAGCCGAAATAGTAAAAACAAACGTTCACATACACTCAAAACGTAAACACACACAAACACACAAGCAGCCATCAAATACCAATAAACTTTCCTCCCCCACGAAAACACTTCACACTTTCACAAACATGGCACCATTTAAATATATTATTGCTAACCCTAAGCTGAATAA
Source organism: Paralithodes platypus (assembly GCA_032716605.1). Taxonomy (NCBI): domain Eukaryota; kingdom Metazoa; phylum Arthropoda; class Malacostraca; order Decapoda; family Lithodidae; genus Paralithodes; species Paralithodes platypus. Next base: position 1,766,930 of record CM064525.1, read on the forward strand.
TATCGTCATTCCAAGTTCTTTGACGGAGGTGAATAATAAATTGTAGACACGCGGCGGCATTGTACACTCTAGGAAAATACAATCTTTACACTAACGCTCTAAATACTATGGAAGTGGGTCGAAATCTCATACGTATGCTTCAACTGATTCATTCAGTTCGCATAAGATTATATGCTGCTCACCAGTATAAAGATTGTTTTTTCCTCGAGTGTACATTGCAAGGGTTAATAAAATTGTCTAAAAATAGCCATAAATCAAAGGAAAGACTACGCCATTGCCTACAACATTTACTTTCCCTGCAATAAATTAGAAGTTGTTGTTGAGCGGAGTGAACAGCGGACCAGTTTTTGTTTGACCAAGTGAAGAAGAAGATGGGGCGGCAGCTTGCTCAATCACTCTTAACCCTTACAGTACCAGGGACGTCCTTTTCATCATTTTCTGGCAGCTATTGGACGATTTTATACAGCTTAGGAAGGACTTCGCTGGTACTCAAAGGGTTAACCCTTAAAGTACCAGTGCCGTCCGTTTTATCTCATGCTGGCTACTATTAGACAATTGTATTTAGCTTAGGAAGGGCCTCTAGCAATTAAAAGGCTTCAAACTATTTTAATGAACCCGTTTTACCACATATCCTCCTTAAGCTGCACAAAATCGTCTAAATATAGCTAGAATACAATTAAAAAGACTTCGCTGGTACAGAAGGGGTTAAGGGGAGATGGGTCACTTTTCTGGTCTCCCTTCTTCCCCATGTTTAGTCCTATTAATTTAAATAACTGTCTTAATACTGATAAAGAAATGGGGTGAAAGTTCTTAAAATCGTGAAACTATTGGAGCGAACGCCTTAAAATCTAAAAACCAATGGGGCTAAACACTAGGGACGAAGGGGTCCAGAAAAACGACCCATCTCCCCTTAATGGGTTCAATACATCGCCATCTAAAATATAACCTACTACAGTACCGGTTAGTTTAGAGCCAGTTCCCCGGTTTAGGTCATGGGGTGAAAGAGCAGAAGATGAGCACCGGTCCAACCTTATACCGGTAGATGTACGGTGGCGCTAATAAGTCATGTCTCAGCTGTCATTACGTTTTGGCTCGCTATGTGCTGTATTAATGTCTGTCAGATGTTGAATAGGGTGGGTAAGTGTAGGAACATGTTGGTATATCTCACTCAAAAAGAAGAAATCATGTGTAAATATTTCTGATGCGAATTATTGATCAAAATATAATTGGTGCCGAGACATCACTTATTAGGCCAATTGTACTCTTTCAACTCTGAGGGAGGCACTCTTCACAGGCAGCTCTGCCTTTTGTCTCTCTCATCCATATAGAACACAAAAGTGAGGTCCACGAATTATTGTAAGTGTAAACTCCACACCTATTTCCTGGTGGACTCTTCCCAAATAGTAGAAATGTCAGCAATGTTGCTTTCATTCATTTTGAGTTATAAGAAGTTAAGGGGTCAAGATTATTGTCAAGTTCGTTGGCGCTACCTATAGGACAATGAATTTTCACTGTTTTGCCATTCGCGGATGATGCATTTTTAGATTGCACCCTAAAATAAAAATCAATACAAAAATACAAAAAGAAGCTTCCTCAGACATTGTTCGGGCTAAAAAAATAAAAATAATAGTAAATAAATAAATAAATAAATACACTCCAGACTTCCCTTCAGGCTAAAAGCTATACATTTTTCGTGTTAAAGTTGGTATTTCCTAATTTGCAGACCCACAATCATTTAAATTGACGCCTACAGAAGGTGAATCGTCTCACAATCGCAAAACTAATGGGGCGAACTAGGGATGAGGCGAACTTGGGGTGATCCAGAAAGACCAGCCCTGGTTTAGACAGGGTTAGGTGGGGGGAAGGTGAGCACCATTCACCTGTACAGCAAGATAGATAGATAGATAGAGAGTGTGTGTGTGTTCGTATGTGTGTGTGTGTGAGAGAGAGAGAGAGAATGTATGTGTGCGCGTGAGAGAGAGAGAGAGAGAGTGAGCGTGTGTGTGTGCGTAAAAGAGAGTGAGAGAGAATATGTGTCTGTGTGAGTGAGAGTGCGAGTGAGTGTCCTTTTCCTTTAACCCTCTCAGGCAGCCTTTAAATCAGGGATATCTAGACTTGTGGTCAGTGTAGACAAGCTTAGCAAGGCCTACCACAGGGTGAACAGAATTCCACAGGAGAGGCCTAATGTTGCAACCTGTTTTTCTTTCTCTCGCTTTTTTCTTTTTTCTGTTTTTGTTTTTGTTTTTTGCGCAGGGGGGATTATTGAACCTGTTTTTCTTTCTTTGTTTTGACACCGGGTTTTTTTCCTTTCTTTTTTTTCGGAGGGGATGATTAATGAGGTGGTTTTAAAGTATTACTGTAGGTTTTTATTATTTTCCCAATATTAGAGCTCTTTCTTTTGCCGCATTCAAACTAATTAAAAGCGCCTCCGCAGATCCACCTTCTACCGAAATTTGTACATGTTTCGATGGATAAATGTCCCGGCCAAAGCCCTGTTTCTCCTAAATTACAAGCTCTCTATCGTTCGCCAGGAATATCATCGACACTAGAATGGTATGAAATGTCTTATAATCACGAAAATAATAGAGTGAAACGTCTTGAAATCGCCAAACTATCTATCTATCTATTTACTCAGGCCCATTCCCCATTTTCTCTACTAAAGGGGTGAAATAAGGCGTGGGTACCCAAGTACCACCCACGAATGAGACACACTACAAGGGAGAGAACAGGCCTATAATAATTCCAGGAGAGAGGCCTATGTTGCAGCCTGTGGACATTTTAGCCTACTATGTGGTGGTTGGCGGGGGGGGGGGGAATTGGATGGGAAGTTTTAAAAGTGTGTGTGTGTGTGTGTGTTAAATTAAGTAGATATAAGCTAAGATAACCTTGCTAATGTATATAAATACATTGACCAAGTTTAGAGAGACGAATAGATAGTACAAATTACCAATTGAGAGATATATAGTTATATAGAAATACAGATATACAGTATAGTTATATAGAAATACAGATATAGACGAAAGATATAAAAACAAAGTGGTTGAATAAACGCGGACACTAAAACCGGTCTAGTGATGTTTGTTTATGCTTATAGCTTGGAGGTTGGGTTAGTGGCTAGTAGTTCTTACTTTCTCTCTCTCTCTTCGGAGGGAGTGGTGGTTGGGGAGAGAGAGCCTTCTTTTTCGCTAGTCTTACGTTCTATTTAGTAGCAAATGGTGTTAGAATTAAGTTCGGACTGCCTAATAGAGGCCGCAAGGTCTGTCCAGTCTGTGTATCTATGTAACTCTCTCAAGTTTTGTCTATGTTCTATATGCCTGAAGGAGACAACAGGCAAACCTGCCTGTAAATTGTAACAAGTGTCTCCCTAAAAGGTTGAAAGAGTGACGGAGAGCCAAATTTAAGGTACACTATAGGTAATTTAAAAGTTTTGGAAAACAAAAGTGGGGTATGCTTGTTGTCCACACGATCGAGCACTGTCCGTCGTCGGGCACAAGGGAAATGTTCGATATGGGGCAAATTCAGCGGGCAAACCAGGGATATGCCCGTGCACGCAATTGAGCGAAATCACCAGGCACTGTCCGGCAGTTTGCCGGCGGTCATTTGGTCATGTGGGCCCTCCAGGAAGGCCAAGTCGAACTGCCCGGCAGTTTGCCGGGGGGAATGGGTATAAAGGAGCCCGTGGAAGGAGGGAAATAAATGTGTAGCTTGATCTTTAACCCATTCAATACCGGTAACAACCATTTTATTATATTCTGGCAATTATAATAAGTCTTTACACGGCTGCTCGTCGAGAAAAATCGAATGGCACCAAGTAGAATTCCCTAGGACTTATAGTTTGGGCTACAGAGGACCTTTAAGGTCCAAAAACGATGGTCATTTGGGCCCTTCTGGGAGGCCAAGTAAATACAAAATCCTAAACTAATTGTCCGGTTTCAATTCTGTTTGCACCATTCGATTCAGCGTGTCAAAGTGTATTTGTGGTATAAATTTGAACAATATCCATACAGAGATAACAACGGACCTCGTTTTCTAATACAATATAATAGGTGCCCATTCATAACTATCGTTTTCTGTAAAGATTATTGAAAGAAAACTAGCCCTCTTCAATATTGTATGGCTAACTATACTATTTGAACATGCCATATTATCACTTACATGACTGCTCCGTTATAACAAGTGGGTAATTTGGGTGGAAGGAAGACACAGGAAAGAGCTTTAATTATATATCCTTCTCTAACTAATAACTTGCTAAGTCTTGCTAAGGCAGCCTCCCAGAAGCTGGGTGTGCTCAACCGCCTTAGGGGGTTCTTTTCCCCTGCACAGCTTCTTGCTCTGTACAGGGGCATAGTGCGCCCTTGTATTGAGTATTGTTCACATGTGTGGGGAGGTTCCTCTCACACCGCTCTCCTAGACAAAGTTGAAAGGAAGGCCTTTCGTATCATTAACTCCCGTCCACTCACCAACTCTCTGCAATCTCTCTCTCTCTCCGCCGCAATGTTGCATCTCTCTCGCTATTCTATCGCTACTATAATAATCAGTGTTCCTCAGAGCTATCCCAGTGCATACCACCTCCTTTACGTAGGACACGTGGTACCCGTCTTGCAACTCAATCCCACCCCTACTCTGTGCAACTCTCCAACCCAAGAGTGAAACGTTACTCTCAAACTTTCTTCTACTCAACATCTGAGCTCTGGAACTCTCTCCCAGAATCAGTCTTTCCCTCTTCCTATGACTTAAATTGCTTCAAACTCCGTGTGTCCAGGCATTTTGACTCGAACGTCCCTTGATTTTGGCCCTGTCACTCTTTCAACTATGGGGGAGGCACTCGCTATAGGCAGTTATGCCTTTTGCCTCCCTCAATCACATAGAAAAAAAAAAAAAAAAAAAAAAAAAAAAAAAAACACACAACAAAGCCACTCCAACAGCTTCTTCTCTGAATTAGACAGCCACCATGTAGGGACTGGTTTTTAAACTTTAAAATAGGCCTATTGGGCCTAAAAATTGGTCAAAATTTAAAAAATCATATGCCGTTGGAATTGTAATGACGAGACGAATCCATATATACCCATGAAAACTCGAAATTCGAAAGTCGCCCGCCAAGTGCAAAAATGTACCTGGGATTTTGGACAAAAATATTTTTGATTCTGGCCGAATGGCTGGTCGAAATTTCAATCTACGAGCATGTATAGAAGCAGCTCGTTGAGAAAAATCGAATGGCACCAAGTAGAATTCCCTACGATTTATAGTTTGGGCTACAGAGGACCTTTAAAGTCCAAAAACTCCCTTCTGGGAGGCCAAGTCAAATACGAAATCCTAAACTAATTGTCCGATTTTAATTACGTTTTCGCCATTCGATTCAGCGTGTCAAAGTGTACTTGTGGTATAAATTTGAACAAAATCCATAAATAGGTAACTTGTCTACGGAGTTTTTTAACTTTAAAATATGCCTATTGAGCCTAAAAATTGGTCAAAATTAAAATATGTATATACCGTTGGAATCGCAACGACGAGACGATTTCAAATATACCATCCGCAATTGCATTATTTAATTAATTTTATGTAAACTTAGGTTGGATCGTCTCACTATAAATCTCACCTGCAAGCACTCTTGATTGAGTACTTCGTATATTGCTCGACAATTGTTTCAGGAATAATGCGAGACAAACTATGCTTGGATAATCTTTTAGTATACTGCAAATAAGTGTAGCTGCATCCATTTGAAACAAACATGAGGTGTTGCCTCCAGTCGAGCTTCTGCCGATATACACTCCCTCCAATTGGCATCTGCTTGGATATATATATGTGATATAACTGTCCTGTGATTATTGTTGTTGGGGACCATGGTGATCATACCGGACCCACTGACCCAGCCCTGCCGAGCTCCTACTCTGACCACTGGCAGACTTTGACTGGCCAATCACTGCCCGGCTGCCGTGTGGACAACACCGCAAGCGTGTTTAACAGACTTTGCCCGGTGAAGGGGCACAGCCCGCTGGACACTGCTCGATTGTGTAGACGGGGCTTTAGGTGTACAGCAATGAATGAGGAGGTATTTGTGAGAGTTAGCTGGATTACTCTTTGTGTAAGTGAGGCAGAGGGCCTCGGAGTCGGACGGATCCTAAATTGAGTGGTCAATCCTGTAAGTCCTTCACTAAACTGGCTCGGGTTGTCCCTCTCACAGAGAATAGGTCCGCTTGGGGTCATTCTGTGTATGGCCACCCTCGTAAGGGGAGTAAGGCGTCCGGCAATAGATAGATAGATAGATAGATAGTAAGTGAGGCACACATAGAAACAGAGTTGGGAGCCAGGTAAATGAAACAGGAGTTCCAGCAACTACTTATCATTTTTTTTTTTTTTTTTCTATATTCCAACTACTTCCTCTTGTGCATAGGCTGATAGCCTTTTACACTCTACCGCTGAACACGGTGAGGCCCGTGAGGTCTTGCTCCAGTCTAGGGAGTGAGACATGCGAAGCTTCACGGCTCGAAGCAATCCCATCTCTGAAGCCGCCTCGCCTCCGCGCTTCACAGTCTCATTCCCTACACTCGGACCCTCACTCTCAGAACGCCACCTATTGAGCAATTAACTCACTAGGCATTGCCGCACTGTAGCATATTTTTGAATATGGGAATATTCAATGCTATTTAATCAGGGAACAATGAGGGTATTTTTTTTTGGCATTTCGGTGTACTGTGGTAATGCACTGATACCTAGGTACAGCACAAATTCCATCCCAATAATATCTTCCCATTGACATATTGGGATTCGAACCCGGGTCCGTTGGATTACCAGTCCAGTGGCAAGACCACTCCGCCACACCTCCCCTATATGTGGCATCCCCTGGGTACTGCCCTGCTAAATTGGTGCCTACAATCTTCCCAACCAAAGTTAAAGGTTTAGACATCGATTTTTAGCCGAAATACGAGCAAAGTATATGTTATTATTATTATTATTATTATTATTAGTAGTAGTAGTAGTAGTAGTAGTAATAGTAGTATATCATTATTAAAGTTGTTTATTTGTATCTTCCCCAGCTTCTCCTACTGAGCCTGGCAGTGTTGTCGGCCTCTGCTGCCCCACAGTTTGATGGCAGCAGTGAGGTAAATATGGTTAAGCCCAGACTCCACCCTCTCCTACTTATGTTCACTTCCTAACCACCTCCTTCTTCTTCCTCTTTTACTAATGTTCTCTTCCTAACCACCTCTTACTTCTTGTGTTCCTCTCTTTGGTATATTGTGTTGGGTTAAGCTCCGACACCATTTTCTCTTACTAATGTTCACTCACTCACTCACTCACTCCCTCACTCACTCACTCACTCACTCACTCTCACTCTCACTCTCTCTCTCTCTCTGTATTTGTGTCGTTATCTCCCACTCCATCCTGTTTATATAGCCAGGTACTATTATTTGCTCCCACCCTCACCTTTCACTTAGCTCAAAGGAATCTACTCAACCGTAAAATGAAGATGCTTGCTTAGAAATTCGCGATATCATTATTTAATATATTTCTATCCTTATCTCAAAAGGCGTCAACCGTATTCTCGATCATCCACAATTTCAGTCAAGCATAATTTCAGTCAACCACAATTTCAGTCAACCACAATAATTGCAGTCAACCACAATTTAAGTCAACCAAAATTTAAGTTAACCAAAATTTCAATTAACCATAATTTTAGTCAACCAAAATTTCAGTCAACCATAATTTCCGTCAATTAATGTATAATTATACGGTCATTTTCTACCCCCTTTCCCCTTACAACAACCTATACAGGTAGTCTATACATTCCACCTTTCTATGACCTTCTCTACATCCTTCCTAATTATGCAGTCTCTCTCTCTCTCTCTCTCTCTCTCTCTCCATACATCCTTGCCTTTACAACACCAGCACGGCTTTCTCTCCCTCTCTCATATTATATACAGTATATATATATATATATATATATATATATATATATATATATATATATATATATATATATATATATATACAGTATATACTGTATATATGTTGGATATCATGTTAACTATTTTCAATATATGTAAATAGTCCCTTATTTACTTTTGTTTTCATGCGTTTTATGTATATTCTCCATGATCATCTTCCCTCACTATACTCTATTTTTTTCCAGCTGATCGTAAATTGAATCTCTTATTAGCTGATTTCTCGATACTTAATGGAAATATATGAAACTACTATGGCTGTGTGTCATATTAATGCCAATTTTTCAGAATAACCATCATCTTTCGCTACAAAATCTACCTTATAGCTGAGTAACAAAGATAGAAATATGACAATTTAGGCTCAGCTGGAAAAAAATAGACTATAACACTCGACTCTCCAACACTCCACACACCTCCTCCTCCACACCTCTCCAGAACTCCACACCTCCTCCAACACTCCACACACCTCCTCCTCCACACTTCCTCCTCCACACCTCTCCAACACTCCACACCTTTCCTGGAATAATGTGTTGTTTCGTTGAAACGCCCCCAATCCCTACTAATGAATCTCCCTTCCTCCCCCACTAACACTCCACTCTCTGGCACACTCCACTCCCTGGCACACTCCACACACCTCCCCCTCCACAAACCTCCTCCTCCACACCTCTCCAACACTCCACACACCTCCTCCTCCTCCACACCTTTCCTGTAATAATTAGTTGTTTTGTTGACACGCCCCTAATCCCTACTATAATAATGAATATAATTATTATAATGAAACCCCTTCTTCCCCCACTCTCACTCTCACGTGGGGAGGAAGGATACTAACATAGTTTTGCTTATATGTGTTAGACATGTTTTAGCTTTCTACATGGTTCAATATTTTGAAGTTATCCCTTTCAAGCAAAAAACAAAATATATATTATAGAAAATGAACCTAGTTGATAGGAGACTGAATCATTTATATTCATATTATACTATATTTTGTGTAAGTACTTTATTTTTTAGCATTTGTATAGTCTTTTATTAGTCTATTAAATTACCTACACATATGATAAGTAAATCATTACAATTAAAATTAAGATTAATTAAAACAAATTATATTGAAGTATAGAAACAAGTGACAGTCACCAGGACACAAAATGACAACCCAAACCTGCCAGCCAATCAGAACCTAGAATAAATATGAAAATAGACCAAAAAAATAGACACTACCCCCTTAATCTAAAACTCTTAACCACCACCCCCAGAAGGTGATCCCGTACGAGTTTGGCTACGGTGTGAGTGACAGTGAGACCGGCGACGCTAAGGAACACAAGGAAACTGTCTCCCCCAGCGGCCGAACGGAGGGCGAGTACCGCTGGCTGCAACCTAATGGACTATTCATGTAAGGGAATACCACTTTGTATTAAAATCGTTATCATCTGCGTTAGGATTATCTTAAGTCGTGCTAGGTTAGGCTCAGTCATGATTGGTCAGGGGACATTAGGTTAAGGTGGTTAGGTTATCATATCGCTGTAAGGATGTTCTGATCCTGACGCAAAGGGAACGCTGGCAAATTGTCACACAAGTTAACACAACACCATGACCACCAGATTATATGTACCCAGTGGTGATGCATAGGCCTAACCACAATAACTAAATACACATAGTCTATTTTTTCCAGCTGATTATATATTGCCGTGTTACTATCTTGGTTACTCAGCTATTATGTACATTTTGTAACTAAATATGTTGCTAATTATGAAAACTGGGCAATAATATGATGCAGAGACATAGTATAATATTTTTCCATTAAGAATCGAGAAATCAGTTGCTAATGGATTCTATTTAACATCAGTTGGAAAAACAATAGACTATAATATACAAATAACTCCTGTCACACTCACTGACGCGATTTGCGTCATTTCTTGTACATTTAAAACCTGATGTGCGCAAGAGATCTTTAGAAACTTTTAGTTTAGTTACCCAAACAAATAGAGTTTTCTATGAACTCTCAGGTGAAGAAAACAAATTTTGGATCATTAACTAAACTAGATTTTCATTGAATATTATATATTTTTATATATTGTTTTTGGCTACCCCCCGAGCCTGAGAGGGTAAATAAATGCATAGATACGTAAAATATACATAATGAATAGGTAAATACAACAATAATATGATTTGTTTATGCCAAGGAAACCAAGGAAACCGTTTCAAAGGTGCTGTAACTTAAATTTTGCTCGCTGTTTCACTTTTCTACAAAAGGGTCAGTAGCGTCTTTACCACTTGTTATTTTCTCTATTATAGAATAAAACTGCACTCCAAAAATATTGTTCTTTGCAATTGGGAATTTGTAACTTAGCAATTCTTACAATTATTTATCTTATAAGGCCGTGGTGGTCAAGTGGTGAGCACGCTCGCGTGTGAATCTGAAAGACCCGGGATCGAATCCCTGCCACGGCAGACATTTAGTGGGTGCGGTAGTACGTCCTAGCATGTTTCACATGCTTGCACCCAGTCAGGGGACATCCTGACGATGTATACAGACAAAACACACATAACAAAGCCACTCCAACACCTTCCTCTCTCTCCAACACCCCTTCTCCCCTCTCAACACTCTTCTCTGAGCTAGTGCCGATAAAAATGGCATGGTCAGTCCTGTAAAGAATCGTAAGATTCAGAGTCGTAAAGATTCCAGGACGAGCTCATTAGCAGCGGATCCCCAGATCGACCGTGGTGATTGACACCTAAACATCTACAAAAGTACAAAGTAAAGTACAAGTATCATTGGGTTATTTCAACTTTGCTTCCCCAGGGTTGTTCGGTATTACGTCGAGGGTGACTCCGGCTTCCAAGCTGTAGTGAGCGAGGAGCCCGGCCCAGACGTGGCCAACTACTACACCAACACCATGACCGGGGAGAACTCTGAGGGCGTCCCTCTACCAGCCGCCTCCTTTGGTATCGCCAAGAGCATCGACACGGCGCCAGTAGTCAACGCCATCAGCCCCGTCCGTAACACATTCAGCAGCCAACCACAGCAGAGCATCGCCAGCAAGCCAAGGACCAGTTCCCAGCAGAGATTCGGATCTCAGCAGAATGGCGGCGTCTCCCTCCAGAGCACCAGTGGACAGCAGAGCTTCGGGTCTTCTCAGCAGCAGGGGTCTCTTCAACAGCAGGGCTTCGGCAGGCAGGAGGAGACCTTCGGGAATATTGTTAACGGCGGCTTTATTGACGGTGGAATAATTGACGGTGGGATCATCGACGGCGGAATCATCGACGGTGGGATCATTGATGGAGGGATTATCAACGACAGCTTCGAGGACGACTCCAGTCGTTTCTTTTAAACAATCCAATTCTATTTCATTCCTATCACGACGATTAATTTATAAGGATGTTGGCACTTTCTGACCTTATATTTTTATATTTTGTATAACAAAACTGCATCGAAAAAAAATACTATTCATTATTAACTTTGTGATGCAACTATAGTTGGAAAGTGTTGTACATCTTGCTGTGGAATACACTGAAAGGTCTAGAGAAATAAATTGAATTGTTGCTAGACATGAAATACAAGAGCCTCCATCATGTTAAGCTAATAATGTTATATTCAAGCTGTTAGTTCCATTTCATATAAAAGACATTAGCTGTATTGTTTGCTTGTATTTGTTATCATAGAAATATACACACGTTATTATTAGTTATTAGCTCCTGTAAATTCAAGCTACAGAGTTTGTAATGCTTCAGTTAGTTAGTTAGCTTTTCCTTGGAGGCATTGGATTTCAGAGTATTGCTTTTAGTTCTCATTGTGTACATATATTGTAATAATGCATTTAATAGTTGAACATTGTGCCAGCCCAGACAATTGGTGTATAGGAACCTTTCACTGTATTCCAGTATATACACTGTATACAAATACAGCGTAAGCACGGGGGGATATTATTTTTGTTAAGCCGCGAATAAATTACCAAAGTTTATGCGTCTATTTTTCCATCATACACCTCCTTTTCTATGTAAAGTCTTGAAGTGGGTTATTTGAATTTATCCCTATGAATGCCAGACCTTTTTTTTCCTTAACTGAGTACTGAGTATCTCTGCCAAATATGATGCGTGTCAGGTGAAAACTTAGTTTTGGCCGAATATTTTAAGTATTTATGACTCAATCCAATTCATTGTTTACTTAGGGGGGCATTTATGGACTCTGACAAAGTATGTGGATTCTCTTTTAATAGCTCGTATCGTATCAGGATATGGGGATCGTCAGCTCTTTTAACCCTTTCACGCATTTATGACGCAGAGGTTGCCAGATTAGCAATAAGAAATAGAGTTCTCTCACTCTCATTATTACCTCTCCAAAATTAGTTTTCTGCCCACATCTAACTCAAAGACAACTGCAGAGGTTGAAGTAACTAAACTAAAGGTTTCTAAATACCCCTGATGGCAACAAAGGCTTTAAAGTATCCCCAATAGGCTCAACATCGCGTCATATGTCGGAGAGGGTTAAGTATCTGGGCAGTGTGTTGAGTAAAGATGGGACTATGGATGAGGAAGTGCGGGAGAGGGTACCACAAGGTAAGAGGGTTGTAGGAACGTTGAAAGCAGTAACAAGGAATAGGGTGGTCAGTATGGAAGTGAAGAAGTCCTTGCATGACAGTGTGGTAATCCCGACACTAACTTACGGAAGCGAAGCATGGACGTTCGGGAAGAGACTCAGACCAAGAGTGAGAGCGGTGGAAATTAGTTACTTGAGAAGTGCGTGCGGAGTTACATGGTGGGATAGACAGACGAATGAGGAAGTAAGAAGGAGATGTGGTGTGGAGGTAGATGTGCTGGAAAGTGTGAAAAGGAACAACTTGAGATGGTTCGGCCATATGGAACGTATGGAAAGCGAGAGATTGACTAAGAGAGTGTACGAGAGCGAGGTGGAAGGACAGAGAGGGAGAGGTAGACCGAAGGAGAGGTGGAAGGATGGAGTGAGGACGTATATAAATGAAGGTGGTGCTGGTTGGGAGGAGGGGCGTAGACTGACTGGGGACAGAGGTGCATGGGGGCGGTTCGTTCGTGTCCACCCCTTCGGGGATCACGGCGTCAGGCAATAGATAGATAGATAGATAGCTCGTATCTATCAAACGAATCGGACAAAATATATCGGATAAGCGACTGCTGTAAAAACGCTTTATTCGGTCAATGACCAAAACGACTACGGATCTAAAGGGTAATTCACTAGAACACCTATGGAGCAAACTAGCTGCACACTAATATGGCGTCTCAACAAAACGGACACCCCGACCAAAACAATCCCTGTCAAGAGGTAACGGTAGGAGGTGGGATAACTTATAAGTATTGTATACGTAGACGTTTACCAAGTTTGTAGTGCTGATGATACGAGTTGGAGATTGAACACTGTTGCCCTCGTGAACATAGATCACACACACACACACACACACACACATAATATATATATATATTGTTACAACTGGGGTTTAAATATATCAGGGCTCTTATTCATTGGACTAGTAATGGCATAAATGCTACAACGGAAAGCGCTAGATCCAACCTCTGATGTATATTCCCAGTGAACAAAGAACACAAATACTCCACAGAGTTCTATATGCAATAATAGGCTATCAAACTCTCAATAAATGTGCGTCTACTCTAGGCTTAATGTTATGTGAAAACAGCCTATTACTACCTATAACCGAAGGTGCTTGGTTATGGTATGCAAAGTAAGGTGGTAAGAGAAGTTACAGCTTACGTTACTTTAATCAATAAATGTCAGGCACTCCTGCATGAAAGAAAGTGCACTAAAGTCCTTCAACACTAACAAGGAATCTTCTTTAAATGTTAGATGCTATAAAGATACTCGTATCGGAAATGGAACCCAAAAAGGCAGGCAGCGGAACAATGCTCGTGCAGGCTATGCACACAAAAAGGCAGAATATATAATACCGTCGGAGCCAAGAATATCCTAAACACTACAACAATAATAATAATCGCCACGACAATGCAGTATTCCTATCAACAAAAAGAGCCTAAGTCGTTTGTGTCTCAATACATCAAACTAGGCTGCGAAATGCTTGTGTAATCATAAACGGGTATACATAAAAAGAGTACTTGGTTTAATATACTTAATGTCTACTATGATTGATAAAGTCTAGCTAGAGTCAATGATACGAGATACTGGTGCGCATGGCATGCCGCATAGCCTAGTGCAAATCTCAAGTCTGTGCGTCAAATATTACGTTATAATGAAGGGTAGCTCTCTTGAGAAACCTTAATACCGAAGTATTAAGCGTTCTCCTGGCGTACCTCAAAGACAAACAACGAGCTTAGAACAGGGCAGAATGGTATAGGCAAAAAGCCCTCATTCGTGCATGCTCTACTCTCAATGGCACACAGACTAGAATTTACTCAATCAACTCCAGTTCTCAGGTATGTCGTGCAGCTTTTAACTAAAGCCAGCACTCATAGGAAACAATACCTTATAATATCAGACTCCTAGTCTAGCATTATCTAATCCAGCAGAACACTAATAATTATAGGACGCTAGGACGCGGTACTTAAACAATATAAATGCCAACCAATGCTTCGTGATCCACTTATCTTAACAACTAACATACATGGGTTATATCAGACCTTAACGCACAATACAACTGGCCAGCATGAAGCTGATTTTGCAGAGTTAACCAGAGGGGGTATAATATTAATAAAAAGGTGGTGAAAGATATGAAAAAGAGAGAGGTAGGCAGAGAAAAGATTCTCAGGTGCGGAGCAGAGGACAGATAGCAAGGGTAGGGATAACATAGGTAGATAAGTGAGGAAGTTTATATAATAGGAGAAATGTATAAATAGTTAATATAAATAACATAGGTAGATAAGTGAGGAAGTTTATATAATAGGAGAAATGTATAAATAGTGAATAGATATAACATACTGTAGGTAGATAAATGAGAAAGTTAAAATAAAAGGAAAAATGTATAAATAGTGTATCGAAATAACATAGGTAGATATAGGAGTAATTTAATATACGAGGAGACAATGTTTACTAATAATTAATAGAAATAACATAATTAGATATAATAGGCATCTGAAACACAGTTCTCCCCGCTACACAGGATCTTACCAAATATGTTCATAAATTCGTTTCTAGAGATATTATTCCATAATTAGAAATAGGTGAGGTGAAGAATATTTTATGAGCGACTGTACTTGACAAAATTATAGGGCATACTTAGCTATTATCAGGACCATGGAAGGCTATCATATATTGCTGGTTCAGCAGGAAGGTGTTGATAGTGATAGTAGTAGTAGTAGTAGTAGTAGTAGTAGTAGGTAGGGAGGTAGCCGTCTACTATCTTCAGTCTTCATTAAGGGCAGATTTACACTTGGGGGGGTATTTTTCTGGACCCCTTTCTCTATCATATTTAGCCCCATTGCTTTTGAGATTTTAAGACGTTCGCCCCATTAGTTTGGCGATTTTAAGAACTGTCGCCCCATTTCTGTCAATTTTAAAGATATTTCGTAGGTGTCGATTTCTTCCTGGCGAGCGATAGCAAGCCTGTAGTTTAAGAGGAACTGGCCTTAGGCCGGAACATTTTTCTACCGAAAAATGTACAAATTTATCTTGAAAGGGGATCTAGAGGGTGTAATTTTAAGCTTGATGGAGGTCTAGGGGACACACTATAAAAAAAAACTATGTGGGCTCTCGTATTCCCTTCGTCTTGGTCTTCTGGGGGAGGTGGTGGCAGCTCTCCCCACCACGTCTTGGGACTAGTTGGGGAATATACTTAGTGTTAGAGAAGGTGAGAAAGCCCTATAAAGAACAAATATAACCCTTTGATTAATCAGTTAATTCTATATGTTGTGATGTACTGTATGTCATTATAGGTAATTATATGTTCATTGATTACTCTGTTTTGAAATTATAAATGTGTCGGAATTACAAGAACGTACTTACTAAACACAGCTAAATTTAATTAACTGCATCCATGAGGATTCATCAACAGTACTAATAAATCAAGTACATTTAAACTAAGATGAAGTGTATACAGGCATCGTTATAATTCAAGTTAAATAGGTCTTACTATGGATCCACGCTTTGCTATCACACTCTGCCAACGTCATCAAGAGGGTTATTTAAGGGGGGATGGTTAACTTTTTGGTCGATTTGGAAATGTATTTTTTTTTTTTTTCTAGTTTCCTCCCTAGACATCCATCAAACTTTAAAAAATGCATCCATTATATCCCCCTTCTAGATTAACTTGTACATTTTTCGGTAGAAAAAAGTCCCGGCCGAAGGTCGGTTCTTCCAAAATTACAGGCTCACTATCGTTCTCCCGGAAAAAATCGACACCTAAATAGCACGAAAGGTCTTAATATTGACAAGGAAATGGGGCGAAAGGTCTTAAAATCGACAAACTAATGGGGCAAATATCTTAAAATCTGCAAACTAATGGGGCTAAACATGAGGGAGAAGAGGATCTAGAAAAACGACCCATCTCCCCTGAATCAAAAGTGTGACACCGTACCGAACACAAGCGAGACAAATGAATGAGTCGGTATGGTTCACAAAGGCTTCACGGGTTCGCTTCACACGGTTCGAAGTGATTGAAGGTGTCCAGGTAGGAGTGAGGGACCTGTACACTCGCGGACAAACATATTAACCCTTTCTGACTCATCATACACAAGGGACTGGGGTTCTCGTACGGAGGCCCTAGTCATGGTCGTGATTAAGGAAGACGTCTGGGGTTCTCGAGCAGGACAACCTCCAGGATTATATTCCCAGTATACCTGGGGGTATAAACTTGAGGGTCTCGGGAACTCCGGCTCGTTCTTCCTGACTTAAGGTGGGCTTAATAATCCTCATAGGTTGATAGCCTCTAAAGTCCTATTTTAACTAACTAACTAATGACTCTTCGCACAGCTGAAGGGGGGGGGGGGGTCAAATTTGATCTCGAAGGGGGATCTTGGGCGGGTTTTTCTTTTAAGCTTGATAGAAATCTAGGGATCAAACTAAATATATACATACAGTATATATATATATATATATATATATATATATATATATATATATATATATATATATACAGTGAATTTACATCATGTATAACTATCTTTGTCATTCTTGTTTACAATTCTTGGAGCCATTTAGTCACACATTATATTAAAATAATATGCAAATTCGTGGGAAAATTTTATTGTTGCTAATATCAAAAGTTGATACATACATATTCAGTTACTATTCTAACATTATACAGTCATTGGGAGGTAGGTAATCAATAAATAAACCTGGTGAGAGAAAATAGTAAAAAAAAACAAAGATCGGAAGTAGCTTTAAGGTAGATTTACACTATGGAATCAACAGAGAGAGAGAGAGAGTGTGTGTGCGTTTGTGTGTGCGTGTGTGTGTGTGTGAGAGTGAGTGAGTAAGGTTAACCCCTTCAGACATATATGACGCAGAGGTTGCCAGATTAGCAATAAGAAATAGAGTTCTCTCACTCTTATAATTACCTCTCCAAAATTAGTTTTCTGCCCACATCTAACTCAAAGACAACTGCAGAGGTTGAAGTAACTAAAATAAAGGTTTGTAAAAAACCCTGATGGTAATAAAGGCTTTAAAGTATCCCTAATAGGCTCAAAATTGCGTCATATGTCGGAGAGGGTTAATAGTTTACCCAGTTACCAGACCCACATAATTTTTCCGGCAACTTTCGACCCATGGACTATTTTGCACTGGTCTCGGCAACTAGACTGAAGGTAGATTATTAAAAGTTATAAATATCGTATGAAACTGCATTTTAAAAGCTGCCAGATCATAGTTCCTGATAAAAGTTGATGGAAAATGTGTTCGTGTGAATCTACTCCAGTAATAGTTGTGTAGTTGGTTGACCCAATAAAGTCTGCTGCACACTGAAGAATAATGTAGGGTATATTGATAGTGATTTACCTTTCTATCCGTGTAGAAAATGAATTTAAAACAACCAATATGCCTTTAAATGGGTAGATTATTATGGACATTTTAATCATCCTTAACATAACCATAATCTTTCAGAGTGCAGTTATGTCTTCAAGTTGGTGTGGTTACTGATAGCTGTGGTTAGCAATGGTGAAGTGTTGGGTGCCGTCAGTCCGGGAACCAGCGCCGGTCTGCCTGAAATTACCGCCGAACTTCCTGGAGTTGAAGCCCCGGGTTCCGAAGTGTGTGGTCCTGGAATGAGTGTTGAAGTTGGGGGACTGGAAGCCGAGGTTACGCGATCCGGACTTGACTGTGCGTGAGCGGCTGGCAAAGTTGGTCTGCTCATCTTAGAAGTTGGGAATCTGAGAGGAAAACTTGCGAGACTCGGTATTGAACCTTCGCGACTCAGTTTTGAAATCTGGGGAGTCAGTGTTGATGTTGCGGGATTCTGTGTTGATGTTGCGGGATTCAGTGTTGATGTTGCGGGATTCAGTGTTGATGTTACGGGATTGTTTGTTGAAGTTACGGGAGTCTGTGTTAAAGTTACGTCTCTCTGTGTTCAAGTTACGTGCCTCTGTGTTCAAGTTGCTGATTTCTTTGTTAAAGTTATGGGATTCAGTGTTGAAATTCCTTGAATCAGCATTGAAATCTCGTGATTCAGTTTGGAAAACACTCTGCGAGTCATCCTGGAAGGTTCTTGAATCGGTTTTGAAGTTCTGTGATCCTGTACCAAAGTTTCGAGAGTCAGTGTTGAAGTCATGGGAAGCAGCGTTGAATTTACGGGATTCAGTGTCAAATCTTTGTGACTCCGTATTGAAATTACGAGACTCGCCTCTGAATGTATCTCTTCTATCATCAATAACACCCCCATCAATGATCCCCCCGTGGCTTATACCGCCATCAATAACTTTGCGGCCCTCTTGAACTTGGAAATTGGTGGTTTCTTGATCGAATGTCTGACTGGAGGGGATTCTTGGACGACTGATCACCTTGATGTTGGTTGGTCGTGCGGTGTTGGAACTCTGACTGCCATTGAAGGCCTGGTTCTGAGTCCGGTGCGTGGTGCTGAATTGTTGGTTATTGATGTTCTGTGAGTCAAACTGTTGCACTTGGGATTGCTGATTATCACGATCTTGGGTTCTGGTTGACCTGAAGTCCTGATCTTGTGATGTACGAGTAGCAAAGTCCCCATCACGGATCTTCCCAGCGTTGATATCTTGAACTCTGACATTCTGAATATTGAGGACCACCTTGTTGTCCGAGGGAGTGGTAAACTGCTGCTGCTGAGATCTCTGAGTGTTGAAGCTCTGACTCTGAACCCCACGAGTGTTGAAGGTCTCACTCTGAACCCCACGAGTATTACTGACGCTTTGAACCCTAAGAATGCTACTTGGAATCCTACGAGCGCCAGTTGTAATCCTAGAAGTTCCAATTTCAGCCCTAGGAGTACCGGTGACCCTCTGCCTGGTACTGCTGGAACCCCGGGGTCTTTGAGATGACTTGAAGCGCTGACTCTGGCCAGTGAACCTGCTTCCCGTCCTGGTACTCTGTGGGAAGGAGGTGAATCTGGAAGCGCTGGAGATACCCTGTTGTCTCTGGCTGATCTGGAGGGCGGAGGAGGTGTCGAATCTCCCGAAATGGTAGTTTTCCATCTGTTCACCAGCCTCCTCTGTCACAACAGCGCGGTAGCCGGATTGGTCGTCAACGGTGTATCTTGTTACCCTGAAAGGAACGCAACACTTGTAAGATATACTGTATGTCTGCAAATTTAATTTAATTCAGCTTGATTGAGATCTAGAGATCAAACTAAAAACCTCCCCTTAAGAATCAATCAGTTAATCAACAACAATATCTATTACTACTACTACTACTACTACTACTACTACAACAACTACTACTACTACAACAACAACAACTAAAACTATACCTGTAAAGTCCATTAGGTTGCAGCCACCGGAACTCCCCTTCAGTGACCCCTTCAGGAATAACAGTCTGCCGGTGTTCCTTAAAGTCTCCCGTGGTCTCATCGTTCACACCGTACCCGAAACTGTACGACTGGGAGAAGGAGAAAGGCATAATAGGGACGTGTAAATATGTGTGTATCTCAGAACTGGAGAAATACAGTGATTGTGCCTCTACATTATAGGGAAAGGTAGGAAAGAGGAATGTAAGAGTTAGAGGGGAATTCACCACTTGCGAGTTCCAGGCTATAAGGAAGTTTAACCCGTGAACATCGATATTAAACAGAAATGCAATAGTAATGTACGTTTCTGATGGATAAATGGTATGTTGAATTGGGTTTTATGTATTTATATATGTACTACGACCGTATTTTAACTGGTAATTCTGCTAAATATCAATGTCTACAGCTCCAACTTTCTTATAGAACGAAACTCGCAAGTCGGCAATTGACCACTTGTGAGTTACAGGTTATAATAATAGTAATAACAATAATATAAACATGGATGATGTGAGGGAAGAATAGCGAATATTTCACGCCAATTTTGGTGTTATTAGCGCTTCCTTCCGACGAATTTACACGGCTTTCAAAGCATTTGTAAGGATCAAAAGGTTATTTTCATTAACCCATTCAGTACCAGGGACGTCCTTTTTATCATAATCTGGTAACTATTAGACGATTTTATTCAGCTTAAGAAGGATTTCTAGCAATAATAAGGCATCTATATATCTCAAACCACCCTTTTCAACTACCATAGATCCTTCCTAAGCAGCATAATATCGTGTAAATATAGCTAGCATAAAATATAACACATGTCGCTGGTACTCAAAGGGTTAACCCTCTAACTGAGAAATCCCTGGTTATGATATTGTATTCAGGTGTATCGGCCACTTTGTTTACCTTACTGGTACGCTCACGATCATGTTCCCGTCTATTTTGACTGCCGTGGGATACAATAATAGGTTGAGGGGGGTCTTTGTCCCCTTCACCCCCCATGACTTATTGTCATCATCATATATCTTGCCAGCTAGTATACAATTGCCTAGTACTAACCTGGTCCTTAGTGATGAGAGGGGGGCTGGTAGCGGCCGCCCACGCAAATAGCATAAATGACACCAACACCTGTAAGGGAACATCTTTATTATTTACAATGTACAAATGCCACATGTATTTGTTGATTTCATTAATTGAGTTTAGAAGTAAAGTTGGTTGGTGAAAAAATAAATAATAATAGATTATACAAACACAGCTATATATTACGGTATTTACCTTCATATTGCTAGTTGGGTAGTAGTGATGGATATGATGCCCCAATGAATGTCTTACCATATATATACTACCCAATACTGTATGATGGCCCTGAAAATGTATCCAGTACAGAGGATCCAACACCATGATCACTACAATGCCAAGACCGGATATATACCTATTGAATTACCTCGGATGGACACACTCTAAAATATGGTCTGTGAAATATATATATATATATATATATATATATATATATATATATATATATATATATATATATATATATATATATTATTTAGCTTGCTCACTTTACCTCTATCAAGCTTTCCTCTAGATATAGTTGTTCATTTTTCGGTAGACAATTGTTCCGGCCAAATACCAGTTTCTACTGACGAGAGGCTCGTTATTGCTCGTCAGGAAAAAAATCGACGCCTGAATGGTGTGAAAGGTTTTAAAATTGACAACAAAATTGGATGAAAGGTCTTAAAATCGCCAAACTAATGTACCAAACGTCTTAAAATCTCATAACGAATGGGGCTAAGCATAAGAGAGAAGGTGGTCCAGAAAACCAAACGCCTCCCCTTCCTAAGAAAGTGGACCCTACTATCACCCACATTACCCGTTCTGCCAGCCTTAGCTCAGTTATTGAATGAAGTGCAGGTTATGGAAAGTTGACATCAAGCAGCCTTGTGTTTGTTGTCTTGTGTCTTGGGTGTCTTACATTACACACCAGTACATCACCTTCTATGCACTCAAATATACAAATAACTATATTTTGATACATTGATAAATACTGATAGTTTGCCTATACCAGACCAGATGACTGGAGTAAAGTAAGAGAGAAGAGTAATTGGACAGAGGAAGAACAAGCTGAGAAGTGAGAAGTACAGTAGATTTCCTACCAATAATACTGCTGCTATTATTACTACTACTACTGCAATTGTGTCAGTTGTTCCCAGGATTTAAAACAAAATTGTATATTATGCTTTAGTATAAATACGCGTCACGAGTACTAACTATTTAAGCATTAATAAGCTTTTATAAATCTAACAAACATAATAATATATATATATATCTTATCATTGGTTTGTTATCATCCGTGAGTTGGGTGTTTCATGGTGGCTTGTATACTGTGCTCTCTCTCTCTCTCTCTCTCTATATATATATATATATATATATATATATATATATATATATATATATATATATATATATATATATATTATATATATATACTGTATATATATATATATATATATATATATATATATATCTGATGGCTGCGAGACGTTTGCCGAAAATTTGAAAAATAAATAAAGCTTCCTTTTCCTCCTTACCCTTCTACTATGGAAGCTGAGATGCCCTAGGTCATCAGCTGATGTTCTTTTTACTATATATATATATATATATATATATATATATAGAGAGAGAGAGAGAGAGAGAGAGAGAGCACAGTATACAAGCCACCATGAAACACCCAACTCCCGGATGATAACAAACCAATGATAAGAGAGTGTCTTTACCTCGGACCCCTAACATCATATTTGTTTTCACCAACCCACCAATAAATTTAAAATAAACCTAATTAATGAAATCAATGAAAGTAATGAATATAATGAATACATGTAGTACTCCAAGGACTTGAACCTAGGATACTCTCACTGAAATTCCGCACACTAAGCATTACACTATCAAAACAAGATAACGGATGATGACAAACTAATGGTGTACCTGATAGGCGTACGTCACACTATTATAATTACAGGTGCCAGTACGGGCGATTGGCGACAGGTATACAGTACACTACAGACCCCGCGGTAGGAAAATTGTGAGTAGGAGTGGTTTAGTGATCACGAGTTGCCTTTATAGAATTAGATCAACTTTAACTCCTCCTTCTGTACCGGCCATAATGAATGCTGAATTAGTGAAATATACAACAATTATCAAATGCCCCTCTTGCAGTTAAAGGGCAAATATTTGATTAAGTACTGTAATAGTTGAGATCGGATTACACACTTTTCTGTTTTCTAGCTATTATTTGACAATTTTTGTTCAGCTTAGGAAGGGTAAATGGAAGCTAATCGAGATAGTCTTTACTATTATAGTTTCCACAGGTCCTTCCTAACCTGTATAGAATCGTCTACTGACAGCTAGAACAAACTGTAAAAATGCATCATAATCTTGTAAGGGTTAAATAAATCATCATATTGAGAAAAGGTTAACCCAAACATTGCGGCTGTTGTACAAATTTGATGCCATTTTCACATTGACGGCAACCATTCCTTAATAACTAGAAAGATTAGAGTAAACAATTTTAAGGGGGTGTTTTGTCTGGACTTCCTTTCTCCCTTGTATTTAGCCCCATTAGTTTTGAGATTTTAAGACATTCACCCCATTAGTTTGGCACTTTTAAGACCTTCCGCCTCATTTCATTGTCATATTTGAGACTTTATTTGCCATTTACTGTAGGCTTCGATATTTTCCTGGCAAACGATAGCAATTTAGTAGAACTAGCCTTAGGTCAGGGCCTTTTTCAGTAGAAAATGCACAAATCAATCACGAAGGGTGTATTGGGGGTACAACATATATAAAGAAAGAACAAAATATATATTCTCTCTTAAAAACCCATATCAACTGACCAACATGCATCCCTTTCAGTTACAATTAGTCTTATTTCAGTAAGGGTCGAGGCAGTGGAAATTCACGGTTTCTTGTGTTAATGGTTCCTAGAGACCCTATAGTGACAGAGACTGGCCAACGTCCGCCATTTTGGTGCCACTGGTGTCCATAACCTTTCCTTGCACTCAAACACGTCCATACCCATAATAAACATTCAGCAATACTGGTACAGGATATACTGTATAGTTTGGTCATATGATAAAAAATATACTATCAACCAGTTGTTTGATAATTACGGCACCAAAATGAATTATCTACTCATTGGCAAAGTTTGTGAGTGTTTATAGAGCATCCTCAAGTGAATAGCACGAGTCAAATCGTGATAACAATATTATATGCAAATGTACTGTATGTAATATTACAACTTTCACAGCTTGACACTGGTCCCAGCAACATGGCAGACGGCGGACGTACGAATCGGGGGGGGGGGGGGGGGGGTTAGCATATCCAGTAGTTATTAGAGATCAGTAGTTTTCCTTCACAGGCAGCTCGCACCAAGTCGGGGGACACATCGCCAACATATACACACTAATAACACACATGACAAAGCCACTCCAACAGCTTCCTCTCTCTCCAGCACCCCTTCTTGCTACTCAACACTTTTCGGAAAGTAGATACGAGGTGCCGTTGTAAAGGCTTTGTGTTTATCTTAGAGTATGACGTGAGGAGGAGAACCATGATGACCCAGGAAGGTGGTGGTGGTGATGGGGTGGAGATCAACATGGAGGCTGTGGAAAATATGGAGACCGGGAAGAATATGGGGAGCATGGAGACTGGGGAGAATATGCAGACTGGGAACAATATGGATACCTGGAACAATATGGAGACTTGGGATAATACTGAGACTGGAGAGGAGAGGAAGAATAGGATGGATCTGGAGTATGAGCAACTGGCCTATACTTTGAAGGTCAGTATTATTATGTTTTTTCCACCAACCAACTTCACCTCTAAATTCA
>CM064525.1:1794149-1799149 GCA_032716605.1 Paralithodes platypus
TTACTCCCACAAGGGGTAGGGAGGATCAGCAAGAAACACGAGAAAGGAAACGAGCATTCCATGAGTTTATGCATGGAAGGAGACACAGTATAATTGATATACAGTACAAGAATAACTGTTTCTAAACACGTGAGTTGGTCATATTATTTAACCATTGCGTAGGAAAATACACTTCAAATTCTATCTATCTATTGCCGGATGCATCACTCCCCTTTATGAGGGTAGCCATATACAAAACGCCCCCAGGCAGACCTGACCCTTGTGAGAAGGACAACCCGTGCCAGTTTATTCAAGGACTTACAGGATTGACCACTCTGTCCTAATCCAAAGCCCTCTATGTATTTAATTTAGTTATGTTATTATTCCTTCCATACATATTATATCTCCCTCATTCTGTATTTCCATCTTCCTATGACTTTAACTGCCTTAAGGTCCGTGTGTCCAGACAATTTGACTCTAACGTACCTTGACTTTGGCTGACAACCCTTTCAACTTTGGGGGAGACACTTGTTACAGGTAGCTTTGCCTTTTGTCTCCTTCATTCACATAGAACATATATATATACTAATTTCACTTCCATGCATAATCAGAGAGTGTATGTAAATTTATGTGCCCAACTGTAAAAAGAGGGTGTATTATTTTGTTGGTGGTGGTGGTGGTGATAGGAGGAGGTTTGGGGGTGGTAACTTGTCCCCCACCACCACCACCATCACTGCTACCACCAACACCACCACCACCACTGTACAAAGAGGATGTATTATTTTGTTGTCGTTGGTGCAAGGGTGGTGGTGATAGGAGGAGGTTTGGGGGTGGTAACTTCCCCCCCCCCCCCCACCACCACCACCACTGCTACCACCACCACCACCATCTCCACCACCACTGTACAAAGAGGGTGTATTATGGAGTTGGAGGTGGTGCAAGGGTGGTGGTGGTGATAGCAAGAGGTTTGGGGGTGGTAACTTGTCCCCTACCACCACCACCACTACCACCATCACCACCACCACTGTACAAAGAGGGTGTATTATGGATCGAGTTGGTGGTGGTGCAAGGGTGGTGGTGGTGATAGCAAGAGGTTTGGGGGTGGTAACTTGTCCCCTACCACCACCACCACTACCACCATCTCCACCATCACCACCACCACCATCACCACCACCACTGTACAAAGAGGGTGTATTATGGATCGAGTTGGTGGTGGTGCAAGGGTGGTGGTGGTGGTGGTTGTGGTGATAGCAAGAGGTTTGGGGGTGGTAACTTGTCCCCTACCACCACCACCACCACCACCACTATACACAGAGGGTGTTTAATTTTATTGTTGTTGGTGGTGCAGGTGTGATGGTGGTGATAGGAGGAGGTTTGGGGGTGGTAACTTGTCCCCTACCACCACCACCACTGCTACCACTACCTCCAACACCACCACCATCACCACCACCACTATACAAAGAGGGTATATTATGGTGTTGGTGGTGGTGCAGGGGCGATAGGAAGAGGTTTGGGGGTGGTAATTTGTCCACCACCACCACCACCACTACTATACAAAGAGGGTGTTTAATTTTGGTGGTGGTGGTGCAGGGGTGGTGGTGATAGGAAGAGGTTTGGGGGTGGTAACTTGTCCACCACCACCAGCATCACCGCTACTATCACCACCACCACTGTACAAAGAGGGTGTATTATGGTGCAACGGTGGTGGTGGGGATAGCAGGAGGTTTGGTGGTAACTGGTCCTCCACCACCACCACCACTATCACCACCATTACCACCCATTGGCACCGTCGCCAGCACTATCACCACAATGATGACGACGATGATGGCGGCCAGGATCAGCATCATCTTCAGGTTCTTCCACCAGTATTTCCGCTTCAGTTTCCGAGAGGTGGTTTGGAATTCCGATGCGCTGGCCTGGAAGAAACCGACACATAAATGGTCTTATAATGGGCAAAGAAATGGGGCAAAAGGTCTGAAAATGGATAAAGAAATGGGGCAAAATGTCTTAAAATCGCCAAATAAATAGGACGAACATCCAAGAGGTGGTTTGGAACTCCGATGCGCTGGCCTGGAATGGAACGAAAGGTCTTAAAATGGGCAAAGAAATGAGGCAGAAGGTCTTAAAATGGATAAAGAAATGAGGCAAAATGTCTTAAAATCGCCAAACAAATGGGACGAACATCCGAGAGGTGGTTTGGAACTCCGAAGCGCTGGCTTGGAATAAATTTAATAGTAGGACAAGGAAGAATTTGACCCAATCAGTGCGGGCTTATTTCTACTATTTATTATGTTCTCTCCACTATATAACAAGGCTCATTCAGGAACTCCTGATTACTTAAGCAAATGCCTGAATGAAATGGAATGTTTGTAGCAAAAAAATAGAAGAAAATAGCTTTAAAATGACACCAGAAGGAGCTTCGTAGCACGATGGGTTCACCCGCAGCATTACCACAGACATCGGCAATATTAACTAATAATTAGCAATGTTGCGCTATATTATACTTTGGCAGCGCTGCATATATCTAGCGAAACATGGGGTGAGACTCTCAGGGCCCCGGCAGATGTGCTGGAAAGCAGACGGGGGCCTGCCGCGCACCTGCTCACTCGCATTCGTCTCTGCAGGCTTTAATGGGCTTAAAATTACAGTAAAATACCATGACGTTCCTGAACAGCTCCCGCAGTGAAAGAGTGGAGCACCATATGAGGAGGAGCACTTTATTGACAACATCTCGAAGATCACTGACTGCAAAACGTTGTCAATAAATTGCTCTTCTTCAAATGGTGTTTATATTAATTCTGTCAACTTTTCAAAGTTAATCTAACGTTAGGACAAGGAAATAAGAAACAAGTAGTGACCACCCATATGTAGTCTATAGGGTCTATAATCTGATCTCAAACTTTATAATGAGGCAGCTCAGAGCAGGTTTGTAATGCAGTAAGCAGGATGTGAGACTGAAACCTTACTTCTTATGGATCATTCAATCTTTAAAATATGTGTATGTATGCTCTTTTCCCCTTAGGCACAGCAGTGCAGATCTCATCATAGAACACAATCATAACCTTCTACTACAGTCACCACCCCTACTACTACTACTACTACTACTACAACTACAACCACAACAACAACTACTAAAAACACCAATACTAACACTAAGATTGGTAGCACGTTGGTCAAGGTCCGTAAGACGTTCCTCCCGCTCAATGATCCGTTCCACATTGGTCTTCATAATGCCCACCACATCGTTCACCTGCTGCTGGGTCTCCTCCAGTCTTGTCTTGGCCGCAGCCTGTAGAACAAATGAAAGGGTTAAGGGAACAGTGCTTATTTTGGGGGGTCTAGTTATTGATATATTCATAGATTTATCAGTTTCTTCCCTAGACCTCCATTAAACTTTAAAAAAAACATTCATTACATCCCCCTTCTAGATTAATTTGTACATTTTTCGGCAGAAAAATCTCCCGGCCAAAGGCCGGTTCTTCCATAATTACAGGCTCAATATCGTTAGCCAGGGCAAAAATCGACACCTACTATGGGTTTCGCGGCCGTGTTACATCGTTTTGGGGGAATAACTTATGAACAAACAGTTGGATCAGTATGGTATTTTTCCCCAGCTTGTTTCACACCATCCCCTAATTTGTTTTAATATTGTGCATTACCAAATGTGGATAATTAAACCACTTGTCCCTGTGTCATGAGTTTAAAGTCACCCCTGAATGATTAGGGAACGGACAAGGCTACCGTGGCTTACCTGTGAAACCACCAAACCATTATTGCTCCTCCATCAAACACTGTAGTTATCAGCCACCACCCAACCCTACTATCGCCTTTACATTCAAGTTATCTGACACTATTAAATATAAATATACAAAAATACATATAATAAATATATATGATATATATATATATATACTGTATATATATACTGTATATATATATATATATATATATATATATATATATATATATATATATATATATATATATACTGTATATATATATATATATATAATATATATATATATATATATATATATATATATATATATATATATATATATATATATAAAGTGAGAGAGAGAGAGAGAGAGAGAGAGAGAATTAGAGTTAGAGTTAGAGTTAGTTAGAGTTAGAGTTAGAGAGAGAGAGACCTTACCTTAGCTGGGTCCTGGGAGGGAGGGGTTTCCGGGGTCATCATGGTGCCTGCAGGAATAAAACATATTTGTAATTGTTTATTGGATATCTACCATAAATAATACACTATCTCTTTCAAGATCTGATTACGCATTTCTTTTCTGTTTTCTGGCTATTATTAGACGATGTTATTTAGATAAGGAAGGGTATATGAAAATCCGAGGGCTAATTGAGTCTTTACACTTTTAACTCCCACATAGCCATCCTAAATTGCATAAAATCTTCGATCGATAGCCAGAATAAATTGTAAAAAAAATACGTCATTATCTCCAAAGGGTTTTAATCATATTCAGAAGTTTACAAATTTCCTAGAACCAGTACATTATTTGTGTACTAGGATTTCCTAGAACCAGTACATTATTTGTGTACTAGGATTTCCTAGAACCAGTACATTATTTGTGTACTAGGATTTCCTAGAACCAGTACATTATTTGTGTACTAGGATTTCCTAGAACCAGTACATTATTTGTGTACTAGGATTTCCTAGAACCAGTACATTATTTGTGTACTAGGATTTTCTAGAACCAGTACATTATTTGTGTACTAGGATTTCCACACCACTCAAATTATTATACATTCATCATTAACTCTTCAATTCGTGTAATGCAATGATTCAGTAAGTCTTTAACACTATCTGTTTAACTTTAGTCCTGACGTTATTCTTGACTTACAGTGTGCTGGCTTAATAATCCAATAGGGTTGATAGACTCTGAAATCCAATTTTAACTTATTAGATTGGATTTATTACTACTCACAAGGGACTGGAGTTCTCGAAAAGGGGCTTCAGTCCTGACGCTATTCTTGACTTACAGTGTGCTGGTTAAATA